>JAPDOI010000346.1:0-187500 GCA_029168955.1 Aplectana chamaeleonis
ACTTTTCACGACGTCCCGATGACGTCATCAGAAGCCCGAAGCACTTTTCACGACGTCCCGATGACGTCATCAGAAGCCCGAAGCACTTTTCACGACGTCCCGATGACGTCATCAGAAGCCCGAAGCACTTTTCACGACGTCCCGATGACGTCATCAGAAGCCCGAAGCACTTTTCACGACGTCCCGATGACGTCATCAGAAGCCCGAAGCACTTTTCACGACGTCCCGATGACGTCATCAGAAGCCCGAAGCACTTTTCACGACGTCCCGATGACGTCATCAGAAGCCTGAAGCACTTTTCACGACGTCCCGATGACGTCATCAGAAGCCCGAAGCACTTTTCACGACGTCCCGATGACGTCGTCAGAAGCCCGAAGCACTTTTCACGACGTCCCGATAACGTCATCAGAAGCCTGAAGCACTTTTCACGACGTCCCGATGACGTCATCAGAAGCCTGAAGCACTTTTCACGACGTCTCGATGACGTCACCAGAAACCCGAAGCACTTTTCACGATGTCCCGATGACGTCATCAGAAGCCCGAAGCACTTTTCACGACGTCCCGATGACGTCATCAGAAGCCGGAAGCACGTTTCACGACGTCCCGATGACGTCATCAGAAGCCCGAAGCACTTTTCACGACGTCCCGATGACGTCATCAGAAGCCCGAAGCACTTTTCACGACGTCCCGATGACGTTATCAGAAGCCCGAAGCACCTTTCACGACGTCCCGATGACGTCATCAGAAGCCCAATGCACTTTCCACGCCGTCCCGATGACGCCATCAGAAGCCCGAAGCACTTTTCACGACGTCCCGATGACGTCATCAGAAGCCCGAAGCACTTTTCACGACGTCCCGATGACGTCGTCAGAAGCCCGAAGCACTTTTCACGACGTCCCGATAACGTCATCAGAAGCCTGAAGCACTTTTCACGACGTCCCGATGACGTCATCAGAAGCCCGAAGCACTTTTCACGACGTCCCGATGACGTCATCAGAAACCCGAAGCACTTTTCACGATGTCCCGATGACGTCATCAGAAGCCCGAAGCACTTTTCACGACGTCCCGATAACGTCATCAGAAGCCTGAAGCACTTTTCACGACGTCCCGATGACGTCATCAGAAGCCCGAAGCACTTTTCACGACGTCCCGATGACGTCATCAGAAGCCCGAAGCACTTTTCACGATGTCCCGATGACGTCGTCAGAAGCCCGAAGCACTTTTCACGACGTCCCGATGACGTCATCAGAAGCCCGAAGCACTTTTCACGACGTCCCGATGACGTCATCAGAAGCCCGAAGCACTTTTCACGACGTCCCGATGACGTCATCAGAAGCCTGAAGCACTTTTCACGACGTCCCGATGACGTCATCAGAAGCCCGAAGCACTTTTCACGATGTCCCGATGACGTCATCAGAAGCCCGAAGCACTTTTCACGACGTCCCGATGACGTCATCAGAAGCCCGAAGCACTTTTCACGACGTCCCGATGACGTCATCAGAAGCCCGAAGCACTTTTCACGACGTCCCGATGACGTCATCAGAAGCCCGAAGCACTTTTCACGACGTCCCGATGACGTCATCAGAAGCCCGAAGCACTTTTCACGACGTCCCGATGACGTCATCAGAAACCCGAAGCACTTTTCACGACGTCCCGATGACGTCATCAGAAGCCTGAAGCACTTTTCACGACGTCCCGATGACGTCATCAGAAGCCTGAAGCACTTTTCACGACGTCCTGATGACGTCATCAGAAGCCCGAAGCACTTTTCACGACGTCCCGATGACGTCATCAGAAGCCCGAAGCACTTTTCACGACGTCCCGATGACGTCATCAGAAGCCCGAAGCACTTTTCACGATGTCCCGATGACGTCATCAGAAGCCCGAAGCACTTTTCACGACGTCCCGATGACGTCATCAGAAGCCCGAAGCACTTTTCACGACGTCCCGATGACGTCATCAGAAGCCCGAAGCACTTTTCACGACGTCCCGATGACGTCATCAGAAGCCCGAAGCACTTTTCACGACGTCCCGATGACGTCATCAGAAGCCCGAAGCACTTTTCACGACGTCCCGATGACGTCATCAGAAGCCCGAAGCACTTTTCACGACGTCCCGATGACGTCATCAGAAGCCCGAAGCACTTTTCACGACGTCCCGATGACGTCATCAGAAGCCCGAAGCACTTTTCACGACGTCCCGATGACGTCATCAGAAGCCCGAAGCACTTTTCACGACGTCCCGATGACGTCATCAGAAGCCCGAAGCACTTTTCACGACGTCCCGATGACGTCATCAGAAGCCCGAAGCACTTTTCACGACGTCCCGATGACGTCATCAGAAGCCCGAAGCACTTTTCACGACGTCCCGATGACGTCATCAGAAGCCCGAAGCACTTTTCACGACGTCCCGATGACGTCATCAGAAGCCCGAAGCACTTTTCACGACGTCCCGATGACGTCATCAGAAGCCTGAAGCACTTTTCACGACGTCCCGATGACGTCATCAGAAGCCCGAAGCACTTTTCACGACGTCCCGATGACGTCATCAGAAGCCCGAAGCACTTTTCACGACGTCCCGATGACGTCGTCAGAAGCCCGAAGCACTTTTCACGACGTCCCGATGACGTCATCAGAAGCCTGAAGCACTTTTCACGACGTCTCGATGACGTCACCAGAAACCCGAAGCACTTTTCACGATGTCCCGATGACGTCATCAGAAGCCCGAAGCACTTTTCACGACGTCCCGATGACGTCATCAGAAGCCTGAAGCACTTTTCACGACGTCCCGATGACGTCATCAGAAGCCTGAAGCACTTTTCACGACGTCCCGATGACGTCATCAGAAGCCCGAAGCACTTTTCACGACGTCCCGATGACGTCATCAGAAACCCGAAGCACTTTTCACGACGTCCCGATGACGTCATCAGAAGCCCGAAGCACTTTTCACGACGTCCCGATGACGTCATCAGAAGCCCGAAGCACTTTTCACGACGTCCCGATGACGTCATCAGAAGCCCGAAGCACTTTTCACGACGTCCCGATGACGTCATCAGAAGCCTGAAGCACTTTTCACGACGTCCCGATGACGTCATCAGAAGCCCGAAGCACTTTTCACGACGTCCCGATAACGTCATCAGAAGCCTGAAGCACTTTTCACGATGTCCCGATGACGTCATCAGAAGCCTGAAGCACTTTTCACGACGTCCCGATGACGTCATCAGAAGCCTGAAGCACTTTTCCGATGTCCCGATGACGTCATCAGAAGCCCGAAGCCCTTCTCGCGACGTCCCGACGACGTCATCAGAAGCCTGAAGCATTTTCGCGACGTCCCGATGACGTCATCAGAAGCCCGAAGCACTTTTCACGACGTCCCGATGACGTCATCAGAAACCCGAAGCACTTTTCACGACGTCCCGATGACGTCATCAGAAGCCCGAAGCACTTTTCACGACGTCCCGATGACGTCATCAGAAGCCCGAAGCACTTTTCACGACGTCCCGATGACGTCATCACAAGCCTGAAGCACTTTTCACGACGTCCCGTTGACGTCATCAGAAGCCCGAAGCACTTTTCACGACGTCCCGATGACGTCATCAGAAGCCCGAAGCACTTTTCACGACGTCCCGATGACGTCATCAGAAGGCAGATGCACTTTTCACGACGTCCCGATGACGTCATCAGAAGCCCGAAACACCCACGACGTCCCGATGACGTCACCAGAAGCCAGATGCACTTTTCACGACGTCCCGATGACGTCATCAGAAGCCAGATGCACTTTTCACGACGTCCCGATGACGTCATCAGAAGCCCGAAGCACTTTTCACGACGTCCCGATGACGTCATCAGAAGCCCGAAGCACTTTTCACGACGTCCCGATGACGTCATCAGAAGCCCGAAGCACTTTTCACGACGTCCCGATGACGTCATCAGAAGCCCGAAGCACTTTTCACGACGTCCCGATGACGTCATCAGAAGCCTGAAGCACTTTTCACGACGTCCCGATGACGTCATCAGAATCCCGAAGCACTTTTCACGACGTCCCGATGACGTCATCAGAAGCCCGAAGCACTTTTCACGACGTCCCGATGACGTCATCAGAAGCCTGAAGCACTTTTCACGACGTCCCGATAACGTCATCAGAAGCCTGAAGCACTTTTCACGACGTCCCGTTGACGTCATCAGAAGCCTGAAGCACTCTTCACGACGTCCCGATGACGTCATCAGAAGCCCGAAGCACTTTTCACGACGTCCCGATGACGTCATCAGAAGCCCGAAGCACTTTTCACGACGTCCCGATGACGTCATCAGAAGCCTGAATCACTTTTCACGACGTCCCGATGACGTCATCAGAAGCCCGAAGCACTTTTCACGACGTCCCGATGACGTCATCAGAAGCCCGAAGCACTTTTCACGACGTCCCGATGACGTCATCAGAAACCCGAAGCACTTTTCACGACGTCCCGATGACGTCATCAGAAGCCTGAAGCACTTTTCACGACGTCCCGATGACGTCATCAGAAGCCCGAAGCACTTTTCACGACGTCCCGATGACGTCATCAGAAGCCCGAAGCACTTTTCACGACGTCCCGATGACGTCATCAGAAGCCCGAAGCACTTTTCACAACGTCCCGATGACGTCATCAGAAGCCCGAAGCACTTTTCACGACGTCCCGATGACGTCATCAGAAGCCCGAAGCACTTTTCACGACGTCCCGATGACGTCATCAGAAGCCCGAAGCACTTTTCACGACGTCCCGATGACGTCATCAGAAGCCCGAAGCACTTTTCACGACGTCCCGATGACGTCATCAGAAGCCCGAAGCACTTTTCACGACGTCCCGATGACGTCATCAGAAGCCCGAAGCACTTTTCACGACGTCCCGATGACGTCATCAGAAGCCCGAAGCACTTTTCACGACGTCCCGATTACGTCATCAGAAGCCCGAAGCACTTTTCACGACGTCCCGATGACGTCATCAGAAGCCCGAAGCACTTTTCACGACGTCCCGATGACGTCATCAGAAGCCCGAAGCGCTTTCACGACGTCCCGATGACGTCCTCAGAAGCCCGAAGCACTTTTCCCGACGTCCCGATGACGTCAGCAGAAGCCCGAAGCACCTTTCACGACGTCCCGATGACGTCATCAGAAGCCCGAAGCTCTTTTCACGACGTCCCGATGGCGTCATCAGAAGCCCGGAAGCACTTTTCACGACGTCCCGATGACGTCATCAGAAGCCCGAAGCACTTTTCACGACGTCCCGATGACGTCATTAGAAGCCCGAAGCACTTTTCACGACGTCCCGATGACGTCATCAGAAGCCCGAAGCACTTTTCACGACGTCCCGATGACGTCATCAGAAGCCCGAAGCACTTTTCACGACGTCCCGATGACGTCATCAGAAGCCCGAAGCACTTTTCACGACGTCCCGATGACGTCATCAGAAGCCCGAAGCACTTTTCACGACGTCCCGATGACGTCATCAGAAGCCCGAAGCACTTTTCACGACGTCCCGATGACGTCATCAGAAGCACGAAGCATTTTTCACTTTTTTCACGACGTCCCGATGACGTCATCAGAAGCCCGAAGCACTTTTCACGACGTCCCGATGACGTCATCAGAAGGCCGAAGCACTTTTCACGACGTCCCGATGACGTCATCAGAAGCACGAAGCACTTTTCACGACGTCCCGATGACGTCATCAGAAGCCCGAAGCACTTTTCACGACGTCCCGATGACGTCATCAGAAGCCCGAAGCACTTTTCACGACGTCCCGATGACGTCATCAGAAGCCTAAAGCACTTTTCACGACGTCCCGATGACGTCATCAGAAGAGCGAAGCACTTTACTCGACGTCCCGATGACGTCATCAGAAGCCCGAAGCACTTTTCGTGACGTCCCGATGACGTCATCAGAAGCCCGAAGCACTTTTCACGACGTCCCGATGACGTCATCAGAAGCCCGAAGCACTTTTCACGACGTCCCGATGACGTCATCAGAAGCCCGAAACACTTTTCACGACGTCCCGATGACGTCATCAGAAGCCCGAAGCACTTTTCACGACGTCCCGATGACGTCATCAGAAGCCCGAAGCACTGTTCACGACGTCCCGATGACGTCATCAGGAGCCCGAAGCACTTTTCACGACGTCCCGATGACGTTATCAGAAGCCCGAAGCACTTTTCACGACGTCCCGATGACGTCATCAGAAGCCCGAAGCACTTTTCGCGACGTCCCGATGACGTCATCAGAAGCCCGAAGCACTTTTTCACGACGTCCCGATGACGTCATCAGAAGCCCGAAGCACTTTTCGCGACGTCCCGATGACGTCATCAGAAGCCCGAAGCACTTTTCGCGACGTCCCGATGATGTCTTCAGAAGCCTGAAGCACTTTTCACGACGTCCCGACGACGTCATCAGAAGCCTGAAGCACTTTTCACGACGTCCCGATGACGTCATCAGAAGCCCGGAACACTTTCAACGACGTCCCGATGACGTCATCAGAAGCCTGAAGCACTTTTCACGACGTCCCGATGACGTCATCAGAAGCCCGAAGCACTTTTCACGACGTCCCGATAACGTCATCAGAAGCCTGAAGCACTTTTCACGACGTCCCGATGACGTCATCAGAAGCCTGAAGCACTTTTCACGACGTCCCGATGACGTCATCAGAAGCCTGAAGCACTTTTCACGACGTACCGATGACGTCATCAGAATCCCGAAGCATTTTTCACGACGTCCCGATGACGTCATCAGAAGCCCGAAGCACTTTTCACGACGTCCCGATGACGTCATCAGAAGCCCGAAGCACTTTTCACGACGTCCCGATGACGTCATCAGAATCCCGAAGCATTTTTCACGACGTCCCGATGACGTCATCAGAAGCCCGAAGCACTTTTCACGACGTCCCGATGACGTCATCAGAAGCCCGAAGCACTTTTCACGACGTCCTGATGACGTCATCAGAAGCCCGAAGCACTTTTCACGACGTCCTGATGACGTCATCAGAAGCCCGAAGCACTTTTCACGACGTGCCGATGACGTCTTCAGAAGCCTGAAGCACTTTTCACGACGTCCCGACGACGTCGTCAGAAGCCCGAAGCACTTCTCACGACGTCCCGATGACGTCATAAGAAGCCCGAAGCACTTTTCACGACGTCCGGATGACGTAATTTGAAGCCCGAAGCACTTTTCACGACGTCCCGATGACGTCATCAGAAGCCCGAAGCACTTTTCACGACGTCCCGATGACGTCATCAGAAGCCTGAAGCACTTTTCACGACGTCCCGATGACGTCATCAGAAGCCTGAAGCACTTTTCACGACGTCCCGATGACGTCATCAGAAGCCCGAAGCACTTTTCACGACGTCCCGATGACGTCATCAGAAGCCCGAAGCACTTTTCACGACGTCCCGATGACGTCATCAGAAGCCTGAAGCACTTTTCACGACGTCCCGATGACGTCATCAGAAGCCCGAAGCACTTTTCACGACGTCCCGATGACGTCATCAGAAACCCGAAGCACTTTTCACGACGTCCCGATGACGTCATCAGAAGCCCGAAGCACTTTTCACGACGTCCCGATGACGTCATCAGAAGCCTGAAGCACTTTTCACGACGTCCCGATGACGTCATCAGAAGCCCGAAGCACTTTTCACGACGTCCCGATGACGTCATCAGAAGCCCGAAGCACTTTTCACGACGTCCCGATGACGTCATCAGAAGCCCGAAGCACTTTTCACGACGTCCCGATGACGTCATCAGAAGCCCGAAGCACTTTTCACGACGTCCCGATGACGTCATCAGAAGCCCGAAGCACTTTTCACGACGTCCCGATGACGTCATCAGAAGCCAGATGCACTTTTCACGACGTCCCGATGACGTCATCAGAAGCCCGAAGCACTTTTCACGACGTCCCGATGACGTCATCAGAAGCCCGGAAGCACTTTTTACGACGTCCCGATGACGTCATCAGAAGCCCGAAGCACTTTTCACGACGTCCCGATGACGTCATCAGAAGCCCGAAGCACTTTTCACGACGTCCCGATGACGTCATCAGAAGCCTGAAGCACTTTCACGACGTCCCGATGACGTCATCAGAAACCCGGAAAACTTTTCACGACGTCCCGATGACGTCATCAGAAGCCCGAAGCACTTCTCACGACGTCCCGATGACGTCATCAGAAGCCCGAAGCACTTTTCACGACGTCCCGATGACGTCATCAGAAGCCCGAAGCACTTTTCACGACGTCCCGATGACGTCATCAGAAGCCCGAAGCACTTTTCACGACGTCCCGATGACGTCATCAGAAGCCTGAAGCACTTTTCACGACGTCCCGATGACGTCATCAGAAGCCCGAAGCACTTTTCACGACGTCCCGATGACGTCATCAGAAGCCCGAAGCACTTTTCACGACGTCCCGATGACGTCATCAGAAGCCTGAAGCACTTTTCACGACGTCCCGATGACGTCATCAGAAGCCCGAAGCACTTTTCACGACGTCCCGATGACGTCATCAGAAGCCCGAAGCACTTTTCACGACGTCCCGATGACGTCATCAGAAGCCCGAAGCACTTTTCACGACGTCCCGATGACGTCATCAGAAGCCCGAAGCACTTTTCACGACGTCCCGATGACGTCATCAGAAGCCCGAAGCACTTTTCACGACGTCCCGATGACGTCATCAGAAGCCCGAAGCACTTTTCACGACGTCCCGATGACGTCATCAGAAGCCCGAAGCACTTTTCGCGACGTCCCGATGACGTCATCAGAAGCCCGAAGCACTTTTCACGACGTCCCGATGACGTCATCAGAAGCCTGAAGCACTTTTCACGACGTCCCGATGACGTCATCAGAAGCCCGAAGCACTTTTCACGACGTCCCGATGACGTCATCAGAAGCCCGAAGCACTTTTCACGACGTCCCGATGACGTCATCAGAAGCCCGAAGCACTTTTCACGACGTCCCGATGACGTCATCAGAAGCCCGAAGCACTTTTCACGACGTCCCGATGACGTCATCAGAAGCCCGAAGCACTTTTCACGACGTCCCGATGACGTCATCAGAAGCCTGAAGCACTTTTCACGACGTGCTGATGACGTCATCAGAAGCCCGAAGCACTTTTCACGACGTCCCGATGACGTCATCAGAAGCCCGAAGCACCTTTCACGACGTCCCGATGACGTCATCAAAAGCCCGGAGCACTTTCGCGACGTCCCGATGACGTCATCAGAAGCCCGAAGCACTTTTCAAGACGTCCCGATGACGCCATCAGAAGCCCGAAGCACTTTTCACGACGTCCCGATGACGTCATCAGAAGCCCGAAGCACTTTTCACGACGTCCCGATGACGTCATCAGAAGCCCGAAGCACTTTTCACGACGTCCCGATGACGTCATCAGAAGCCCGAAGCACTTTTCACGACGTTCCGATGACGTCCTCAGAAGCCTGAAGCACTTTTCACGACGTCCCGATGGCGTCATCAGAAGCCCGAAGCACTTTTCACGACGTCCCGATGACGTCATCAGAAGCCCGAAGCATTTTTCACGACGTCCCGATGACGTCATCAGAAGCCCGAAGCACTTTTCACGACGTCCCGATGACGTCATCAGAAGCCCGAAGCACTTTTCACGACGTCCCGATGACGTCATCAGAAGCCCGAAGCACTTTTCACGACGTCCCGATGACGTCATCAGAAGCCCGAAGCACTTTTCACGACGTCCCGATGACGTCATCAGAAGCCCGAAGCACTTTTCACGACGTCCCGATGACGTCATCAGAAGCCCGAAGCACTTTTCACGACGTCCCGATGACGTCATCAGAAGCCCGAAGCACTTTTCACGACGTCCCGATGACGTCATCAGAAGCCCGAAGCACTTTTCACGACGTCCCGATGACGTCAGCAGAAGCCCGAAGCACTTTTCACGACGTCCCGATGACGTCATCAGAAGCCCGAAGCACTTTTCACGACGTCCCGATGACGTCATCAGAAGCCTGAAGCACTTTTCACGACGTCCCGATGACGTCATCAGAAGCCCGAAGCACTTTTCACGACGTCCCGATGACGTCATCAGAAGCCCGAAGCACTTTTCACGACGTCCCGATGACGTCATCAAAAGCCCGAAGCACTTTTCACGACGTCCCGATGACGTCATCAGAAGCCCGAAGCACTTTTCACGACGTACCGATGACGTCATCAGAAGCCCGAAGCACTTTTCATGACGTCCCGATGACGTCCTCCGAAGCCCGAAGCACTTTTCACGACGTCCCGATGACGTCATCAGAAGCCTGAAGCACTTTTCACGACGTCCCGATGACGTCATCAGAAGCCCGAAGCACTTTTCACGACGTCCCGATGACGTCATCAGAAGCCCGAAGCACTTTTCACGACGTCCCGATGACGTCATCACAAGCCTGAAGCACTTTTCCCGACGTCCCGATGACGTCATCAGAAGCCCGAAGCCCTTTTCACGACGTCCCGATGACGTCATCAGAAGCCCGAAGCACTTTTCACGACGTCCCGATGACGTCATCAGAAGCCTGAAGCACTTTTCACGACGTCCCGATGACGTCATCAGAAGCCTGAAGCACTTTTCACGACGTCCCGATGACGTCATCAGAAACCCGAAGCACTTTTCACGACGTCCCGATGACGTCATCAGAAGCCCGAAGCACTTTTCACGACGTCCCGATGACGTCATCAGAAGCCCGAAGCACTTTTCACGACGTCCCGATGACGTCATCAGAAGCCCGAAGCACTTTTCACGACGTCCCGATGACGTCATCAGAAGCCCGAAGCACTTTTCACGACGTCCCGATGACGTCATCAGAAGCCCGAAGCACTTCTCACGACGCCCCGATGACGTCATCAGAAGCCCGAAGCACTTTACACGACGTCCCGATGACGTCATCAGAAGCCCGAAGCACTTTTCACGACGTCCCGATGACGTCATCAGAAGCCTGAAGCACTTTTCACGACGTCCCGATGACGTCATCAGAAGCCCGAACCACTTTTCCCCCCGTCCCGATGACGCCACCAGAAGCCCGAAGCACTTTTCACGACGTCCCGATGACGTCACCAGAAGCCCGAAGCACTTTTCACGACGTCCCGATGACGTCATCAGAAGCCCGAAGCACTTTTCACGACGTCCCGATGACGTCATCAGAAGCCCGAAGCACTTTTCACGACGTCCCGATGACGTCATCAGAAGCCCGAAGCACTTTTCACGACGTCCCGATGACGTCATCAGAAGCCCGAAGCACTTTTCACGACGTCCCGATGACGTCATCAGAAGCCCGAAGCACTTTTCACGACGTCCCGATGACGTCATCAGAAGCCCGAAGCACTTTTCACGACGTCCCGATGACGTCATCAGAAGCCCGAAGCACTTTTCACGACGTCCCGATGACGTCATCAGAAGCCCGAAGCACTTTTCACGACGTCCCGATGACGTCATCAGAAGCCCGAAGCACTTTTCACGACGTCCCGATGACGTCATCAGAGGCCCGAAGCACTTTTCACGACGTCCCGATGACGTCATCAGAAGCCCGGAAGCACTTTTCACGACGTCCCGATGACGTCATCACAACCCCGAAGCCCTTTTCACGACCTCCCGATGACGTCATCAGAAGCCTGAAGCACTTTTCACGACGTCCCGATGACGTCATCAGAAGCCTGAAGCACTTTTCACGACGTCCCGATGACGTCATCAGAAGCCCGAAGCACTTTTCACGACGTCCCGATGACGTCATCAGAAGCCCGAAGCACTTTTCACGACGTCCCGATGACGTCATCAGAAGCCCGAAGCACTTTTCACGACGTCCCGATGACGTCATCAGAAGCCCGAAGCACTTTTCACGACGTCCCGATGACGTCATCAGAAGCCCGAAGCACTTTTCGCGACGTCCCGATGACGTCTTCAGAAGCCTGAAGCACTTTTCACGACGTCCCGATGACGTCATCAGAAGCCCGAAGCACTTTTCACGACGTCCTGATGACGTCATCAGAAACCCGAAGCACTTTCACGACGTCCCGATGACGTCATCAGAAGCCCGAAGCACTTTTCACGACGTCCCGATGACGTCATCAGAAGCCCGAAGCACTTTTCGCGACGTCCCGATGACGTCATCAGAAGTCCGAAGCACTTTTCGCGACGTCCCGATGACGTCATCAGAAGCCCGAAGCACTATCACGACGTCCCGATGACGTCATCAGAAGCCCGAAGCACTTTTCACGACGTCCCGATGACGTCATCAGAAGCCCGAAGCACTTTTCACGACGTCCCGATGACGTCATCAGAAGCCCGAAGCACTTTTCACGACGTCCCGATGACGTCATCAGAAGCCCGAAGCACTTTTCACGACGTCCCGATGACGTCATCAGAAGCCCGAAGCACTTTTCACGACGTCCCGATGACGTCATCAGAAGCCCGAAGCACTTTTCACGACGTCCCGATGACGTCATCAGAAGCCCGAAGCACTTTTCACGACGTCCCGATGACGTCATCAGAAGCCCGAAGCACTTTTCACGACGTCCCGATGACGTCATCAGAAGCCCGAAGCACTTTTCACGACGTCCCGATGACGTCATCAGAAGCCCGAAGCACTTTTCACGACGTCCCGATGACGTCATCAGAAGCCCGAAGCACTTTTCACGACGTCCCGATGACGTCATCAGAAGCCCGAAGCACTTTTCACGACGTCCCGATGACGTCATCAGAAGCCCGAAGCACTTTTCACGACGTCCCGATGACGTCATCAGAAGCCCGAAGCACTTTTCACGACGTCCCGATGACGTCATCAGAAGCCCGAAGCACTTTTCACGACGTCCCGATGACGTCATCAGAAGCCCGAAGCACTTTTCACGACGTCCCGATGACGTCATCAGAAGCCCGAAGCACTTTTCACGACGTCCCGATGACGTCATCAGAAGCCCGAAGCACTTTTCACGACGTCCCGATGACGTCATCAGAAGCCCGAAGCACTTTTCACGACGTCCCGATGACGTCATCAGAAGCCCGAAGCACTTTTCACGACGTCCCGATGACGTCATCAGAAGCCTGGAAGCACTTTTCACGACGTCCCGATGACGTCATCAGAAGCCCGAAGCACTTTTCACGACGTCCCGATGACGTCATCAGAAGCCCGAAGCACTTTTCACGACGTCCCGATGACGTCATCAGAAGCCCGAAGCACTTTTCACGACGTCCCGATGACGTCATCAGAAGCCCGAAGCACTTTTCACGACGTCCCGATGACGTCATCAGAAGCCCGAAGCACTTTTCACGACGTCCCGATGACGTCATCAGAAGCCCGAAGCACTTTTCACGACGTCCCGATGACGTCATCAGAAGCCCGAAGCACTTTTCACGACGTCCCGATGACGTCATCAGAAGCCCGAAGCACTTTTCACGACGTCCCGATGACGTCATCAGAAGCCCGAAGCACTTTTCACGACGTCCCGATGACGTCATCAGAAGCCCGAAGCACTTTTCACGACGTCCCGATGACGTCATCAGAAGCCCGAAGCACTTTTCACGACGTCCCGATGACGTCATCAGAAGCCCGAAGCACTTTTCACGACGTCCCGATGACGTCATCAGAAGCCCGAAGCACTTTTCACGACGTCCCGATGACGTCATCAGAAGCCCGAAGCACTTTTCACGACGTCCCGATGACGTCATCAGAAGCCCGAAGCACTTTTCACGACGTCCCGATGACGTCATCAGAAGCCCGAAGCACTTTTCACGACGTCCCGATGACGTCATCAGAAGCCCGAAGCACTTTTCACGACGTCCCGATGACGTCATCAGAAGCCCGAAGCACTTTTCACGACGTCCCGATGACGTCATCAGAAGCCCGAAGCACTTTTCACGACGTCCCGATGACGTCATCAGAAGCCCGAAGCACTTTTCACGACGTCCCGATGACGTCATCAGAAGCCCGAAGCACTTTTCACGACGTCCCGATGACGTCATCAGAAGCCTGAAGCACTTTTCACGACGTCCCGATGACGTCATCAGAAGCCCGAAGCACTTTTCAAGACGTCCCGATGACGTCATCAGAAGCCCGAAGCACTTTTCACGACGTCCCGATGACGTCATCAGAAGCCCGAAGCACTTTTCCCGACGTCCCGATGACGTCATCAGAAGCCCGAAGCACTTTTCACGACGTCCCGATGACGTCATCAGAAGCCTGAAGCACTTTTCACGACGTCCCGATGACGTCATCAGAAGCCCGAAGCACTTTTCACGACGTCCCGATGACGTCATCAGAAGCCCGAAGCACTTTTCACGACGTCCCGATGACGTCATCAGAAGCCCGAAGCACTTCTCACGACGTCCCGATGACGTCATCAGAAGCCCGAAGCACTTTTCACGACGTCCCGATGACGTCATCAGAAGCCCGAAGCACTTTTCACGACGTCCCGATGACGTCATCAGAAGCCCGAAGCACTTTTCACGACGTCCCGATGACGTCATCAGAAGCCCGAAGCACTTTTCACGACGTCCCGATGACGTCATCAGAAGCCCGAAGCACTTTTCACGACGTCCCGATGACGTCATCAGAAGCCCGAAGCACTTTTCACGACGTCCCGATGACGTCATCAGAAGCCCGAAGCACTTTTCACGACGTCCCGATGACGTCATCAGAAGCCCGAAGCACTTTTCACGACGTCCCGATGACGTCATCAGAAGCCCGAAGCACTTTTCACGACGTCCCGATGACGTCATCAGAAGCCCGAAGCACTTTTCACGACGTCCCGATGACGTCATCAGAAGCCCGAAGCACTTTTCACGACGTCCCGATGACGTCATCAGAAGCCCGAAGCACTTTTCACGACGTCCCGATGACGTCATCAGAAGCCTGGAAGCACTTTTCACGACGCCCCGATGACGTCATCAGAAGCCCGAAGCACTTTTCACGACGTCCCGATGACGTCATCAGAAGCCCGAAGCACTTTTCACGACGTCCCGATGACGTCATCAGAAGCCCGAAGCACTTTTCACGACGTCCCGATGACGTCATCAGAAGCCCGAAGCGCTTTTCACGACGTCCCGATGACGTCATCAGAAGCCCGAAGCACTTTTCACGACGTCCCGATGACGTCATCAGAAGCCCGAAGCACTTTTCACGACGTCCCGATGACGTCATCAGAAGCCCGAAGCACTTTTCACGACGTCCCGATGACGTCATCAGAAGCCTGAAGCACTTTTCACGACGTCCCGATGACGTCATCAGAAGCCTGAAGCACTTTTCACGACGTCCCGATGACGTCATCAGAAGCCCGAAGCACTTTTCACGACGTCCCGATGACGTCATCAGAAGCCCGAAGCACTTTTCACGACGTCCCGATGACGTCATCAGAAGCCTGAAGCACTTTTCACGACGTCCCGATGACGTCATCAGAAGCCCGAAGCACTTTTCACGACGTCCCGATGACGTCATCAGAAGCCTGAAGCACTTTTCACGACGTCCCGATGACGTCATCAGAAGCCCGAAGCACTTTTCACGACGTCCCGATGACGTCATCAGAAGCCCGAAGCACTTTTCACGACGTCCCGATGACGTCATCAGAAGCCCGAAGCACTTTTCACGACGTCCCGATGACGTCATCAGAAGCCCGAAGCACTTTTCACGACGTCCCGATGACGTCATCAGAAGCCCGAAGCACTTTTCACGACGTCCCGATGACGTCATCAGAAGCCCGAAGCACTTTTCTCGCCGTCCCGATGACGTCATCAGAAGCCCGAAGCACTTTCACGACGTCCCGATGACGTCATCAGAAGCCCGAAGCACTTTCACGACGTCCCGATGACGTCATCAGAAGCCTGAAGCACTTTTCACGACGTCCCGATGACGTCATCAGAAGCCCGAAGCACTTTTCACGACGTCCCGATGACGTCATCAGAAGCCCGGAAGCACTTTTCACGACGTCCCGATGACGTCATCAGAAGCCCGAAGCACTTTTCACGACGTCCCGATGACGTCATCAGAAGCCCGAAGCACTTTTCACGACGTCCCGATGACGTCATCAGAAGCCCGAAGCACTTTTCACGACGTCCCGATGACGTCATCAGAAGCCCGAAGCACTTTTCACGACGTCCCGATGACGTCATCAGAAGCCCGAAGCACTTTTCACGACGTCCCGATGACGTCATCAGAAGCCCGAAGCACTTTTCACGACGTCCCGATGACGTCATCAGAAGCCCGAAGCACTTTTCACGACGTCCCGATGACGTCATCAGAAGCCCGAAGCACTTTTCACGACGTCCCGATGACGTCATCAGAAGCCCGAAGCACTTTTCACGACGTCCCGATGACGTCATCAGAAGCCCGAAGCACTTTTCACGACGTCCCGATGACGTCATCAGAAGCCCGAAGCACTTTTCACGACGTCCCGATGACGTCATCAGAAGCCCGAAGCACTTTTCACGACGTCCCGATGACGTCATCAGAAGCCCGAAGCACTTTTCACGACGTCCCGATGACGTCATCAGAAGCCCGAAGCACTTTTCACGACGTCCCGATGACGTCATCAGAAGCCCGAAGCACTTTTCACGACGTCCCGATGACGTCATCAGAAGCCTGAAGCACTTTCACGACGTCCCGATGACGTCATAAGAAGCTCGAAGCACTTTTCACGACGTCCCGATGACGTCATCAGAAGCCCGAAGCACTTTTCACGACGTCCCGATGACGTCATCAGAAGCCCGAAGCACTTTTCACGACGTCCCGATGACGTCATCAGAAGCCCGAAGCACTTTTCACGACGCCCCGATGACGTCATCAGAAGCCCGAAGCACTTTTCACGACGTCCCGATGACGTCATCAGAAGCCCGAAGCACTTTTCACGACGTCCCGATGACGTCATCAGAAGCCCGAAGCACTTTTCACGACGTCCCGATGACGTCATCAGAAGCCCGAAGCACTTTTGCACGACGTCCCGATGACGTCATCAGAAGCCCGAAGCACTTTAAGCTACTTCCCGATGACGTCATCAGAAGCCCGAAGCTTTTTTTCACGACGTCCCGATGACGTCATCAGGAGCCTGAAGCACTTTTTCACGACGTCCCGATGACGTCATTAGAAGCCCGAAGCACTTTTCACGACTACCCGATGACGTCATCGGGAGCCCGAAGCACTCTTTCGCGGCGTCCCGATGACGTCATCAGAAGCCCGAAGCACTTTTCACGACGTCCCGATGACGTCATCAGAAGCCCGAAGCTTTTTTCACGACGTCCCGATGACGTCATCAGAAGCCCGAAGCACTTTTCACGACGTCCCGATGACGTCATCAGAAGCCCGAAGCACTTTTCACGACGTCCCGATGACGTCATCAGAAGCCTGAAGCACTTTTCACGACGTCCCGATGACGTCATCAGAAGCCCGAAGCACTTTTCACGACGTCCCGATGACGTCATCAGAAGCCCGAAGCACTTTTCACGACGTCCCGATGACGTCATCAGAAGCCTGAAGCACTTTTCACGACGTCCCGATGACGTCATCAGAAGCCTGAAGCACTTTTCACGACGTCCCGATGACGTCATCAGAAGCCCGAAGCACTTTTCACGACGTCCCGATGAAGTCATCAGAAGCCCGAATCACTTTTCACGATGTCCCGATGACGTCGTCAGAAGCCTGAAGCACTTTTCACGACGTCCCGATAACGTCATCAGAAGCCTGAAGCTTTTTTCACGACGTCCCGATGACGTCATCAGAAGCCTGAAGCACTTTTCACGACGTCCCGATGACGTCATCAGAATCCCGAAGCATTTTTCACGACGTCCCGATGACGTCATCAGTAACCCGAAGCACTTTTCACGACGTCCCGATGACGTCATCAGAAGCCCGAAGCACTTTTCACGACGTCCCGATAACGTCATCAGAAGCCTGAAGCACTTTTCACGACGTCCCGTTGACGTCATCAGAAGCCTGAAGCACTTTTCACGACGTCCTGATGACGTAATTTGAAGCCCGAAGCACTTTTCACGACGTCCTGATGACGGCATCAGAAGCCCGAAGCACTTTTCACGACGTCCCGATGACGTCATCAGAAGCCCGAAGCACTTTTCACGACGTCCCGATGACGTCATCAGAAGCTCGAAGCACTTTTTACGATGTCCCCACGACGTCATCAGAAGCCCGAAGCACTTTTCCCGACGTCCCGATGACGTCATCAGAAGCCCGAAGCACTTTTCACGACGTCCCGATGACGTCATCAGAAGCCCGAAGCACTTTTCACGACGTCCCGATGACGTCATCAGAAGCCCGAAGCACTTTTCACGACGTCCCGGTGACGTCATCAGAAGCCCGAAGCACTTTTCACGACGTCCCGATGACGTCATCAGAAGCCCGAAGCACTTTTCACGACGTCCCGATGACGGCATCAGAAGCCTGAAGCACTTTTTACGACGTCCCGATAACGTCATCAGAAGCCCGAAGCACTTTTCCCGACGTCCCGATGACGTCACCAGAAGCCCGAAGCACTTTTCACGACGTCCCGATGACGTCATCAGAAGCCCGAAGCACTTTTCACGACGTCCCGATGACGTCATCAGAAGCCCGAAGCACTTTTCACGACGTCCCGATGACGTCATCAGAAGCCCGAAGCACTTTTCACGACGTCCCGATGACGTCATCAGAAGCCCGAAGCACTTTTCACGACGTCCCGATGACGTCATCAGAAGCCCGAAGCACTTTTCACGACGTCCCAATGACGTCATCAGAAGCCCGAAGCACTTTTCGCGACGTCCCAATGACGTCATCAGAAGCCCGAAGCACTTTTCACGACTTCCCGATGACGTCATCAGAAGCCTGAAGCACTTTTCACGACGTCCCGATGACGTCATCAGAACCCCGAAGCACTTTTCGCGACGTCCCGATGACGTTATCAGAAGCCTGAAGCACTTTTCAAGACGTCCCGATGACGTCATCAGAAGCCTGAAGCACTTTTCAAGACGTCCCGATGACGTCATCAGAAGCCCGAAGCACTTTTCACGACGCCCCGCTGACGTCATCAGAAGCCCGAAGCACTTTTCACGACGTCCCGATGACGTCATCAGAAGCCCGAAGCACTTTTCACGACGTCCCGATGACGTCATCAGAAGCCCGAAGCACTTTTCACGACGTCCCGATGACGTCATCAGAAGCCTGAAGCACTTTTCACGTCGTCCCGATGGCGTCATCAGAAGCCCGAAGCACTTTTCACGACGTCCCGATGACGTCATCAGAAGCCCGAAGCCCTTTTCACCACGTCCCGATGACGTCATCAGAAGCCCGAAGCACTTTTCACGACGTCCCGATGACGTCATCAGAAGCCCGAATCACTTTTCACGACGTCCCGATGACGTCATCAGAAGCCCGAAGCACTTTTCACGACGTCCCGATGACGTCATCAGAAGCCTGAAGCACTTTTCACGACGTCCCGATGACGTCATCAGAAGCCCGAACCACTTTTCAAGACGTCCCGATGACGTCATCAGAAGCCCGAACCACTTTTCACGACGTCCCGATGACGTTACCAGAAGCCCGAAGCACTTTTCACGAAGTCCCGATGACGTCATCAGAAGCCTGAAGCACTTTTCACGACGTCCCGATGACGTCATCAGAAGCCCGAAGCACTTTCACGACGTCCCGATGACGTCATCAGAAGCCCGAAGCACTTTTCACGACGTCCCGATGACGTCATCAGAAGCCCGAAGCACTTTTCACGACGTCCCAATGACGTCATCAGAAGCCCGAAGCACTTTTCACGACGTCCCGATGACGTCATCAGAAGCCCGAAGCACTTTTCACGACGTTCCGATGACGTCATCAGAAGCCCGAAGCACTTTTCCCGACGTCCCGATGACGTCATCAGAAGCCCGAAGCACTTTTCACGACGTCCCGATGACGTCATCAGAAGCCCGAAGCACTTTTCACGACGTCCCGATGACGTCATCAGAAGCCCGAAGCACTTTTCACGACGTCCCGATGACGTCATCAGAAGCCCGAAGCACTTTTCACGACGTCCCGATGACGTCATCAGAAGCCCGAAGCACTTTTCACGACGTCCCGATGACGTCATCAGAAGCCCGAAGCACTTTTCACGACGTCCCGATGACGTCATCAGAAGCCCGAAGCACTTTTCACGACGTCCCGATGACGTCATCAGAAGCCCGAAGCACTTTTCACGACGTCCCGATGACGTCATCAGAAGCCCGAAGCACTTTTCACGACGTCCCGATGACGTCATCAGAAGCCCGAAGCACTTTTCACGACGTCCCGATGACGTCATCAGAAGCCCGAAGCACTTTTCACGACGTCCCGATGACGTCATCAGAAGCCCGAAGCACTTTTCACGACGTCCCGATGACGTCATCAGAAGCCTGAAGCACTTTTCACGACGTCCCGATGACGTCATCAGAAGCCCGAAGCACTTTTCACGACGTCCCGATGACGTCATCAGAAGCCCGAAGCACTTTTCACGACGTCCCGATGACGTCATCAGAAGCCCAAAGCACTTTTCACGACGTCCCGATGACGTCATCAGAAGCCCGAAGCACTTTTCACGACGTCCCGATGACGTCATCAGAAGCCCGAAGCACTTTTCACGACGTCCCGATGACGTCATCAGAAACCCGAAGCACTTTTCACGACGTCCCGATGACGTCATCAGAAGCCTGAAGCACTTTTCACGACGTCCCGATGACGTCATCAGTAGCCCGAAGCACTTTTCACGACGTCCCGATGACGTCATCAGAAGCCCGAAGCACTTTTCACGACGTCCCGATGACGTCATCAGAAGCCCGAAGCACTTTTCACGACGTCCCGATGACGTCATCAGAAGCCCGAAGCACTTTTCACGACGTCCCGATGACGTCATCAGAAGCCCGAAGCACTTTTCACGACGTCCCGATGACGTCATCAGAAGCCCGAAGCACTTTTCACGACGTCCCGATGACGTCATCAGAAGCCCGAAGCACTTTTCAGGACGTCCCGATGACGTCATCAGAAGCCCGAAGCACTTTTCACGACGTCCCGATGACGTCATCAGAAGCCCGAAGCACTTTTCACGACGTCCCGCTGACGTCGCCAGAAGCCCGGAGCACGTTTCACGAAGTCCCGATGACGTCATTAGAAGCCTGGAGCACTTTTCACGAAGTCCCGATGTAGTCATCAGAAGCCCGAAGCACTTTTCACGAAGTCTCGATGTAGTCATCAGAATCCCGAAGCACTATTCACGACGTCCCGATGACGTCATCAGAAGCCCGGAGCACTTTTCACGGAGTCCCGATGACGTCATCAGAAGCCCGAAGCACTCTTCACGACGTCCCGATGACGTCATCAGAAGCCCGAAGCACTTTTCACGACGTCCCGATGACGTCATCAGAAGCCCGAAGCACTTTTCACGACGTCCCGATGACGTCATCAGAAGCCCGAAGCACTTTTCAGGACGTCCCGATGACGTCATCAGAAGCCCGAAGCACTTTTCACGACGTCCCGATGACGTCATCAGAAGCCCGAAGCACTTTTCACGACGTCCCGATGACGTCATCAGAAGCCCGAAGCACTTTCACGACGTCCCGATGACGTCATCAGAAGCCCGAAGCACTTTTCACGACGTCCCGATGACGTCATCAGAAGCCCGAAGCACTTTTCACGACGTCCCGATGACGTCATCAGAAGCCCGAAGCACTTTTCACGACGTCCCGATGACGTCATCAGAAGCCCGAAGCACTTTTCACGACGTCCCGATGACGTCATCAGAAGCCCGAAGCACTTTTCACGACGTCCCGATGACGTCATCAGAAGCCCGAAGCACTTTTCACGACGTCCCGATGACGTCATCAGAAGCCCGAAGCACTTTTCACGACGTCCCGATGACGTCATCAGAAGCCCGAAGCACTTTTCACGACGTCCCGATGACGTCATCAGAAGCCCGAAGCACTTTTCACGACGTCCCGATGACGTCATCAGAAGCCCGAAGCACTTTTCACGACGTCCCGATGACGTCACCAGAAGCCCAAAGCACTTTTCACGACGTCCCGATGACGTCATCAGAAGCCCGAAGCACTTTTCACGACGTCCCGATGACGTCATCAGAAGCCTGAAGCACTTTTCCCGACGTCCCGATCACGTCATCAGAAGCCCGAAGCACTTTTCACGACGTCCCGATGACGTCATCAGAAGCCCGAAGCACTTTTCACGACGTCCCGATGACGTCATCAGAAGCCCGAAGCACTTTTCACGACGTCCCGATGACGTCATCAGAAGCCCGAAGCACTTTTCACGACGTCCCGATGACGTCATCAGAAGCCCGAAGCACTTTTCACGACGTCCCGATGACGTCATCAGAAGCCCGAAGCACTTTTCACGACGTCCCGATGACGTCATCAGAAGCCCGAAGCACTTTTCACGACGTCCCGATGACGTCATCAGAAGCCCGAAGCACTTTTCACGACGTCCCGATGACGTCATCAGAAGCCCGAAGCACTTTTCACGACGTCCCGATGACGTCATCAGAAGCCCGAAGCACTTTTCACGACGTCCCCATGACGTCATCAGAAGCCCGAAGCACTTTTCCCGACGTCCCGATGACGTCATCAGAAGCCCGAAGCACTTTTCCCGACGTCCCGATGACGTCATCAGAAGCCTGAAGCACTTTTTACGACGTCCCGATGACGTCATCAGAAGCCCGAAGCACTTTTCACGACGTCCCGATGACGTCATCAGAAGCCCGGAACACTTTCAACGACGTCCAGATGACGTCATCAGAAGCCCGAAGCACTTTTCACGACGTCCCCATGACGTCATTAGAAGCCCGATGCACTTTTCACGACGTCCCGATCACGTCATCAGAAGCCCGAAGCACTATTCACGACGTCCCGATGACGTCATCAGAAGCCCGAAGCACTTTTCACGACGTCCCGATGACGTCATCAGAAGCCTGAAGCACTTTTCACGACGTCCCGATGACGTCATCAGAAGCCCGAAGCACTTTTCACGACGTCCCGTTGACGTCATCAGAAGCCTGAAGCACTTTTCACGACGTCCCGATGACGTCATCAGAAGCCCGAAGCACTTTTCACGACGTCCCGATGACGTCATCAGAAGCCCGAAGCACTTTTCACGACGTCCCGATGACGTAATCAGAAGCCCGAAGCACTTTTCACGACGTCCCGATGACGTCATCAGAAGCCCGAAGCACTTTTCACGACGTCCCGATGACGTCATCAGAAGCCCGAAGCACTTTTCACGACGTCCCGATGACGTCATCAGAAGCCCGAAGCACTTTCACGACGTCCCGATGACGTCATCAGAAGCCCGAAGCACTTTTCACGGCGTCCCGATGACGTCATCAGAAGCCCGAAGCACTTTTCACGACGTCCCGATGACGTCATCAGAAGCCCGAAGCACTTTTCACGACGTCCCGATGACGTCATCAGAAGCCCGAAGCACTTTTCACGACGTCCCGATGACGTCATCAGAAGCCCGAAGCACTTTTCACGACGTCCCGATGACGTCATCAGAAGCCCGAAGCACTTTTCACGACGTCCCGATGACGTCATCAGAAGCCCGAAGCACTTTTCACGACGTCTCGATGACGTCATCAGAAGCCCGACGCACTTTTCACGACGTCCCGATGACGTCATCAGAAGCCCGAAGCACTTTTCACGACGTCCCGATGACGTCATCAGAAGCCCGAAGCACTTTTCACGACGTCCCGATGACGTCATCAGAAGCCTGAAGCACTTTTCACGACATCCCGATGACGTCATCAGAAGCCCGAAGCACTTTTCACGACTTCCCGATGACGTCATCAGAAGCCCGAAGCACTTTTCACGACGTCCCGATGACGTCATCAGAAGCCCGGAAGCACTTTTGACGACGTCCCGATGACGTCATCAGAAGCCCGAAGCACTTTTCACGACGTCCCGATGACGTCATCAGAAGCCTGAAGCACTTTTCACGACGTCCCGATGACGTCATCAGAAGCCCGAAGCACTTTTCACGACGTCCCGATGACGTCATCAGAAGCCCGAAGCACTTTTCACGACGTCCCGATGACGTCATCAGAAGCCCGAAGCACTTTTCACGACGTCCCGATGACGTCATCAGAAGCCCGAAGCACTTTTCACGACGTCCCGATGACGTCATCAGAAGCCCGAAGCACTTTTCCCGACGTCCCGATAACGTCATCAGAAGCCTGAAGCACTTTTCATGACGTCCCGACGACGTCATCAGAAGCCCGAAGCACTTTTCACGACGACCCGGTGACGTCATCAGAAGCCCGAAGCACTTTTCACGACGTCCCGATGACGTCATCAGAAGCCCGAAGCACTTTTCACGACGTCCCGATGACGTCATCAGAAGCCCGAAGCACTTTTCACGACGTCCCGTTGACGTCATCAGAAGCCCGAAGCACTTTTCACGACGTCCCGATGACGTCATCAGAAGCCCGAAGCACTTTTCACGACGTCCCGATGACGTCATCAGAAGCCTGAAGCACTTTTCACGACGTCCCGATGACGTCATCAGAAGCCCGAAGCACTTTTCACGACGTCCCGATGACGTCATCAGAAGCCCGAAGCACTTTTCACGACGTCCCAATGACGTCATCAGAAGCCCGAAGCACTTTTCACGACGTCCCGATGACGTCATCAGAAGCCCGAAGCACTTTTCACGACGTCCCGATGACGTCATCAGAAGCCTGAAGCACTTTTCACGACGTCCCGATGACGTCATCAGAAGCCCGAAGCACTTTTCACGACGTCCCGATGACGTCATCAGAAGCCCGAAGCACTTTTCACGACGTCCCGATGACGTCATCAGAAGCCCGAAGCACTTTTCACGACGTCCCGATGACGTCATCAGAAGCCTGAAGCACTTTTCACGACGTCCCGATGACGTCATCAGAATCCCGGAGCATTTTTCACGACGTCCCGAGGACGTCATCAGAAGCCTGAAGCACTTTTCACGACGTCCCGATGACGTCATCAGAATCCCGAAGCATTTTTCACGACGTCCCGATGACGTCATCAGAAGCCCGAAGCACTTTTCACGACGTTTCGATGACGTCATCAGAAGCCTGAAGCACTTTTCACGACGTCCCGATGACGTCATCAGTAACCCGAAGCACTTTTCACGATGTCCCGATGACGTCATCAGAAGCCCGAAGCACTTTTCACGACGTCCCGATAACGTCATCAGAAGCCTGAAGCACTTTTCACGACGTCCCGATGACGTCATCAGAAGCCTGAAGCACTTTTCGGATGTCCCGATGACGTCATCAGAAACCCGAAGCACTTTTCACGATGTCCCGATGAAGTCATCAGAAGCCCGAATCACTTTTCACGATGTCCCGATGACGTCGTCAGAAGCCTGAAGCACTTTTCACGACGTCCCGATAACGTCATCAGAAGCCTGAAGCTTTTTTCACGACGTCCCGATGACGTCATCAGAAGCCTGAAGCACTTTTCACGACGTCCCGATGACGTCATCAGAATCCCGAAGCATTTTTCACGACGTCCCGATGACGTCATCAGAAGCCCGAAGCACTTTTCACGACGTCCCGATGACGTCATCAGAAGCCTGAAGCATTTTTACGACGTCCCGATGACGTCATCAGTAACCCAGCGCACTTTTCACGACGTCCTGATAAATCGTCACCGGTGAAGCCCGCTGGAAGCACTTTTTCTCTACGACCTCCCGATAACGTCATCAGAAGCCTGAAGCACTTTTCACGACGTCCCGTTGATGTCATCACTGGTAGCCTGAAGCACTTTTCACGACGTCCTGATGACGTAATTTGAAGCCCGATGCACTCCTTATGACGTTCGGATGACGTCATCAGAAGCCTGAAGCACTTTTCCGATGTCCCGATGACGTCATCAGAAACCCGAAGCACTTTTCACGATGTCCCGATGAAGTCATCAGAAGCCCGAATCACTTTTCACGATGTCCCGATGACGTCGTCAGAAGCCTGAAGCACTTTTCACGACGTCCCGATAACGTCATCAGAAGCCTGAAGCTTTTTTCACGACGTCCCGATGACGTCATCAGTAGCTCGAAGTGACTTCTTCACGACGTCCCGATGACGCTCATCACCAGAATCCCGGAAGCATTTTTCACGACGTCCCGATGCCGTCATCAGTAACCCGAAGCACTTTTCACGATGTCCCGATGACGTCATCAGAAGCCCGAAGCACTTTTCACGACGTCCCGATAACGTCATCAGAAGCCTGAAGCACTTTTCACGACGTCCCGTTGACGTCATCAGAAGCCTGAAGCACTTTTCACGACGTCCTGATGACGTAATTTGAAGCGCGAAGCACCTCTTTATGACGTTCGATGACGCTCTTCAACAGAAGCCCAATGTACCCTTGACGACGTCCCGATGAGGCCATCAGAAGCCCATTGCACTTTCCACGTCGTCCCGATGACGCCATCAGAAGCCCGGGAAGCACTTTTCACGACGTCCCGATGACGCTCAATAGTAAACCCGAAAGAGACTTTTTCACGATGTCCCGATGACGCTCATCAGAAGCCCGAAGCACTTTTCACGACGTCCCGATGACGTCGTCAGAAGCCCGAAGCACTTTTCACGACGTCCCGATAAAGTCATCAGAAGCCCGAAGCACTTTTCACGACGTCCCGATGACGTCATCAGAAGCCTGAAGCACTTTTCACGACGTCCCGATGACGTCATCAGAAGCCTGAAGCACTTTTCCGATGTCCCGATGACGTCATCAGAAACCCGAAGCACTTTTCACGATGTCCCGATGAAGTCATCAGAAGCCCGAAGCCCTTTTCACGATATCCCGATGACGCCGTCAGAAGCCTGAAGCACTTTTCACGACGTCCCGATAAAGTCATCAGAAGCCTGAAGCACTTTTCACGACGTCCCGAGGACGTCATCAGAAGCCTGAAGCACTTTTCACGACGTCCCGATGACGTCATCAGAATCCCGAAGCATTTTTCACGACGTCCCGATGACGTCATCAGAAGCCCGAAGCACTTTTCACGACGTTTCGATGACGTCATCAGAAGCCTGAAGCACTTTTCACGACGTCCCGATGACGTCATCAGTAACCCGAAGCACTTTTCACGATGTCCCGATGACGTCATCAGAAGCCCGAAGCACTTTTCACGACGTCCCGATGACGTCATCAGAAGCCTGAAGCACTTTTCACGACGTCCCGATGACGTCATCAGAAGCCTGAAGCACTTTTCCGATGTCCCGATGACGTCATCAGAAACCCGAAGCACTTTTCACGATGTCCCGATGAAGTCATCAGAAGCCCGAAGCACTTTTCACGATATCCCGATGACGTCGCCTGTAGCCTGAAGCACTTTTTCACGACGTCCCGATAACGTCATCAGAAGCCTGAAGCTTTTTCACGACGTCCCGATGACGTCATCAGTAGCTCCGAAGCACTTTTCACGACGTCCCGATGACGTCATCAGAACCCTGAAGCTCTTTTTCACGACGTCCCGATGACGTCATCAGAAGCCCGAAGCACTTTTCACGACGTCCCGATGACGTCATCAGAAGCCTGAAGCACTTTTCACGACGTCCCGATGACGTCATCAGAAGCCTGAAGCACTTTTCGGATGTCCCTATTAGACGTCATCAGAAACCCGAAGCTAATTTTCACGCATGTCCTCCGGATGACGTCATCAGAAGCCCGAATCACTTTTCCCGATGCCCCGATGACGTCGTCAGAAGCCTGAAGCACTTTTCACGACGTCCCGATAACGTCATCAGAAGCCTGAAGCTTTTTTCACGACGTCCCGATGACGTCATCAGAAGCCTGAAGCACTTTTCACGACGTCCCGATGACGTCATCAGAATCCCGAAGCATTTTTCACGACGTCCCGATGACGTCATCAGAAGCCCGAAGCACTTTTCACGACGTCCCGATGACGTCATCAGAAGCCTGAAGCACTTTTCACGACGTCCCGATAACGCCAATGGAAGCCTGAAGCACTTTTCACGACGTCCCGTTGACGTCATCAGAAGCCTGAAGCACTTTCACGACGTCCCGGATGACGTAATTCTGAAGCCCGAAGCACTTTTCACGACGTCCTGATGACGTCATCTGTAAAGCCCGAAGCACTTTTCACGACGTCCCGATGACGCCATCAGAAGCCCGAAGCACTTTTCATGACGTCCCGATGACGCCATCAGAAGTCGCGGAAGCACTTTTCACGACGTCCCGATGACGTCATCAGAATGCCGATGCATTTTTCACGACGCTCCGATGATTACGTCATCAGTAACCCGAAGCACTTTTCACGACGTCCCGATGACGTCATCAGAATCCCGAAGCATTTTTCACGACGTCCCGATGACGTCATCAGAAGCCCGAAGCACTTTTCACGACGTCCCGATGACGTCATCAGAAGCCTGAAGCACTTTTCACGACGTCCCGATGACGTCATCAGTAACCCGAAGCACTTTTCACGATGTCCCGATGACGTCATCAGAAGCCCAATGCACTTTTGACGACGTCCCGATGAGGCCATCAGAAGCCCATTGCACTTTTCACGACGTCCCGATGACGTCATCAGAAGCCTGAAGCACTTTTCCGATGTCCCGATGACGTCATCAGAAACCCGAAGCACTTTTCACGATGTCCCGATGAAGTCATCAGAAGCCCGAAGCACTTTTCACGATGTCCCGATGACGTCGTCAGAAACCCGAAGCACTTTTCTCACGACGATCCCGATAACGTCATCAGAAGCTCCGAAGCACTTTTCACGACGTCCCGATGACGTCATCAGAAGCCCGGAAGCTACTTTTTCACGACGTCCCGATGACGTCATCAGAAGCCCGAAGCACTCTTCACGATGTCCCGATGACGTCATCAGAAGCCCGGAAGCACTTTGTCACGATGTCCCGATAACGCCGTATCAGTAAGCCCGAAGCACTTTTTCACGACGTCCCGATGACGTCATCAGAAGCCCGAAGCACTTTTCACGACGTCCTGATGACGTCAACTGAAGCCCTATGCACTTTTTACGACGTCCTGATGACGTCATCAGAAGCCCGGAAGACTTATTTCACGACGTCCCGGATGACGTCATCAGAAGCCCGAAGCGACTTTTCACGACGTCCCGATGACGCTCATCAGAAGCCCGAAGCACTTTTCACGACGTCCCGATGACGTCACATCAGAAGCCCTGAAGCACTTTTTCAACGACGTCAAACCGATGACGTCATCAGAAGCCCCGATAGCACTTTTTCACGACAGTCCCGATGACGTCATCAGGAAGCCCGAATGCCAACTTTTCCACGACGTCCTCGATGACGGCATCAGAAGCCCATTGAATCGCAGTATTCGCATCCGTGTGCCACGTCCCGATGACGCCATCAGAAGCCCGAAGCACTTTTCACGACGTCCCGGATGGACGCCACTGGTCAGAAACCCGGAAGCACTTTTCACGAGCGTCCCGATGACGTCATCAGAAGCTTCCGAAGCACTTTTCACGACGTCCCGCATGACGTGCCGTCAGAAGCCCGGAAGCGACCCTTTTTCACGGACGTCCCGATGACGGCGAATCAGAAGCCCGGAAGCACTTTTCACGACGTCCCGATGACGTCATCAGAAGCCCGAAGCACTTTTCACGACGTCCCGATGACGTCATCAGAAGCCCGGAAGCACTTCTTCACGACGTCCCGATGACGCGTCATACTGAGAATCCTGGGAAGCACTTTTCACGACGTCCCGATGACGATCATCAGAAGCCTCGAAGCATTTTCTTCACGATGTCCTGATGACGTCAATCAGAAGCCCTGGAAGCACTTCTTCTACGACGTCCTGATGACGTCATCAGAAGCCCGGAATATCGCACTTCTTCTACGACGAAACCCGAAGTGACTACATGTCATCCGATGAAGCCAACGAAGCACTTTTCACGACGTCCCGATGACGGCATCAGAAGCCTGAAGCACTTTTTACGACGTCCCGATAACGTCATCAGAAGCCCGAAGCTTTTTTCCCGACGTCCCGATGACGTCACCAGAAGCCTGAAGCACTTTTCACGACGTCCCGATGACGTCATCAGAAGCCCGAAGCACTTTTCCCGACGCCCCGATGACGTCATCAGAAGCTCGAAGCACTTTTTACGACGTCCCGATGACGTCATCAGAAGCCTGAAGCACTATCACGACGTCCCGATGACGTCTTCAGAAGCCCGAAGCACTTTTCACGACGTCCCGTTGACGTCATCAGAAGCCCGAAGCACTTTTCAAGACGTCCCGATGACGTCATCAGAAGCCCGAAGCACTTTTCACGACGTCCCGATGACGTCATCAGAAGCCTGAAGCACTTTTAAGACGTCCCGATGACGTCATCAGAAGCCCGAAGCACTTTTCAAGACGTCCCGATGACGTCATCAGAAGCCCGAAGCACTTTTCACGACGTCCTGATGACGTCATCAGAAGCCTGAAGCACTTTTCAAGACGTCCCGATGACGCTCATCAGAAGCCCGAAGCACTTTTCACGACGTCCCGATGACGTCATCAGAAGCCAGAAGCACTTTTCACGACGTCCCGATGACGTCATCAGAAGCCCGAAGCACTTTTCACGACGTCCTGATGACGTCATCAGAAACCCGAAGCACTTTCACGACGTCCCGATGACGTCATCAGAAGCCCGAAGCACTTTTCACGACGTCCCGATGACGTCATCAGAAGCCCGAAGCACTTTTCGCGACGTCCTGATGACGTCATCAGAAGCCCGGAGCACTTTCAACGACGTCCCGATGACGTCATCAGAAGCCTGAAGCACTTTTCACGACGTCCCGATGACGTCATCAGGAGTCCGAAGCACTTTTCACGACGTCCCGATGACGTCATCAGAAGCCCGAAGCACTTTTCACGACGTCCCGATGACGTCATCAGAAGCCCGAAACACTTTTCACGACGTCCCGATGACGTCATCAGAAGCTCCGAAGCACTTTTCGCGACGTCCCGATGACGTCATCAGAGGCCTGAAGCACTTTTCACGACGTCCCGATGACGTCATCAGAAGCCTGAAGCACTTTCAACGACGTCCCGATGACGTCCTCAGAAGCCTGAAGCACTTTTCACGACGTCCCGATGACGTCATCAGAAGCCCGAAGCACTTTTCACGACGTCCTGATGACGTCATCAGAAACCCGAAGCACTTTCACGACGTCCCGATGACGTCATCAGAAGCCCGAAGCACTTTTCACGACGTCCCGATGACGTCATCAGAAGCCCGAAGCACTTTTCGCGACGTCCTGATGACGTCATCAGAAGCCCGGAGCACTTTCACGACGTCCCGATGACGTCATCAGAAGCCTGAAGCACTTTTCACGACGTCCCGATGACGTCATCAGAAGCCTGAAGCACTTTTCACGACGTCCCGATGACGCCAACAGAAGCCTGAAGCACTTTTCACGACGTCCCGATGACGTCATCAGAACCCTGAAGCCCTTTCCACGACGTCCCGATGACGCCATCAGAAGCCTGAAGCACTTTTCACGACGTCCCGATGACGTCATCAGAAGCCCGAAGCACTTTTCACGACGTCCCGATGACGTCATCAGAAGCCCGAAGCACTTTTCACGACGTCCCGATGACGTCATCAGAAGCCCGAAGCACTTTTCACGACGTCCCGATGACGTCATCAGAAGCCTGAAGCACTTTTCACGACGTCCTGATGACGTCATCAGAAGCCCGAAGCACTTTTCACGACGTCCCGATGACGTCATCAGAAGCCCGAAGCACTTTTCACGACGTCCCGATGACGTCATCAGAAGCCCGAAGCACTTTTCACGACGTCCCGATGACGTCATCAGAAGCCCGAAGCACTTTTCACGACGTCCCGATGACGTCATCAGAAACCCGAAGCACTTTTCACGACGTCCCGATGACGTCATCAGGAGCCCGAAGCACTTTTACGACGTCCCGATGACGTCATCAGAAGCCCGAAGCACTTTTCACGACGTCCCGATGACGTCATCAGAAGCCCGAAGCATTTTTCACGACGTCCCGATGACGTCATCAGAAGCCCGAAGCACTTTTCACGACGTCCCGATGACGTCATCAGAAGCCCGAAGCACTTTTCACGACGTCCCGATGACGTCATCAGAAGCCCGAAGCACTTTTCACGACGTCCCGATGACGTCACCAGAAGCCCGAAGCACTTTCACGACGTCCCGATGACGTCATCAGAAGCCCGGAAGCACTTTTCACGACGTCCCGATGACGTCATCAGAAGCCCGAAGCACTTTCACGACGTCCCGATGACGTCATCAGAAGCCCGGAAGCACTTTTCACGACGTCCCGATGACGTCATCAGAAGCCCGAAGCACTTTTCACGACGTCCCGATGACGTCATCAGAAGCCTGAAGCACTTTTCACGACGTCCCGATGACGTTATCAGAAGCCAAGCACTTTTCACGACGTCCCGATGACGTCATCAGAATCCCGAAGCACTTTTCACGAAGCCCCGATGACGTCATCAGAAGCCCGAAGCACTTTCACAAAGTCCCGATGACGGCATCAGAAGCCCGAAGCATTTTTCACGACGTCCCGATGACGTCATCAGAAGCCTGATGCACTTTTCACGAAGTTCCGATGACGTCATCAGAAGCCCGAAGCACTTTTCACGACGTCCCGATGACGTCATCAGAAATCCGAAGCACTTTTCACGATGTCCCGATGACGTCATCAGAAGCCCGAAGCACTTTTCACGACGTCCCGATGACGTCAAAAGAAGCCCGAAGCACTTTTCACGACGTCCCGATGACGTCATCAGAAGCCCGAAGCACTTTTCACGACGTCCCGATGACGTCATCAGAAGCCCGAAGCACTTTTCACGACGTCCCGATGACGTCATCAGAAATCCGAAGCACTTTTCACGATGTCCCGATGACGTCATCAGAAGCCGGAAGCACTTTCCACGCCGTCCCGATGACGTCATCAGAAGCCTGAAGCACTTTTCACGACGTCCCGATGACGTCATCAGGAGCCCGAAGCACTTTTCACGATATCCCGATGACGTCATCAGGAGCCAGAAGCACTTTTCACAACGTCCCGATGACGTCATCAGAATCCCGAAGCACTTTTCACGACGTCCCGATGACGTGATCAGAAGCCCGAAGCACTTTTCACGATGTCCCGTGACGTCATCAGAAGCCCGAAACACTTTTCACGATGTCCCGATGACGTCATCAGGAGCCCGAAGCACTTTTGACGACGGCCCCATGACGTCATCAGAAGCCCGGAAGCACTTTTCACGACGTCCCGATGACGTCATCAGAAGCCCGAAGCACTCTTTCACGACGTCCCGATGACGTCACTCAGAAGCCCAGCACTTTTCACGACGTCCCGATGACGTCATCAGAAGCCCGAAGCACTTTCACGACGTCCCGATGACGTCATCAGAAGCCCGAAGACTTTTCACGACGTCCCGATGACGTCATCAGAAGCCCGAAGCACTTTTCACGACGTCCCGATGACGTCATCAGAAGCCCGAAGCACTTTTCACGACGTCCCGATGACGTCATCAGAAGCCCGAAGCACTTTTCACGACGTCCCGATGACGTCATCAGAAACCCGAAGCACTTTTCACGACGTCCCGATGACGTCATCAGAAGCCCGAAGCACTTTTCACGACGTCCCGATGACGTCATCAGAAACCCGAAGCACTTTCACGATGTCCCGATGACGTCATCAGAGGCCCGAAGCACTTTTCACGATGTCCCGATAACGTCGTCAGAAGCCCGAAGCACTTTTCACGACGTCCCGATAACGTCATCAGAATCCCGAAGCATTTTTCACGACGTCCCGATGACGTCATCAGAAGCCCGAAGCACTTTTCACGACGTCCCGATGACGTCATCAGAAGCCCGAAGCACTTTTCACGACGTCCCGATGACGTCTTCAGAAGCCTTAAGCACTTTTCACGACGTCCCGATGACGTTATCAGAAACCCGAAGCACTTCTCACGAGTCCCGATGACGTCATCAGAGGCCCGAAGCACTTTTCACGACGTCCCGATGACGTCTTCAGAAGCCTGAAGCACTTTTCACGACGTCCTGATGACGTCATCAGAAGCCCGAAGCACTTTTCACGACGTCCCGATGACGTCTTCAGAAGCCTGAAGCACTTTTCACGACGTCCCGATAACGTCATCAGAAGCCTGAAGCACTTTTCACTACGTCCCGATGACGTCATCAGAAGCCTGAAGCACTTTTCCGATGTCCCGATGACGTCATCAGAAGCCTGAAGCACTTTTCACGACGTCCCGATGACGTCATCAGAAGCCCGAAGCACTTGTCACGACGTCCCGATGACGTCATCAGAAGCCCGAAGCACTTTTCACGACGTCCCGATGACGTCATCAGAAGCCTGAAGCACTTTTCACGACGTCCCGATGACGTCATCAGTAACCCGAAGCACTTTTCACGACGTCCCGATGACGTCATCAGAATCCCGAAGCATTTTTCACGACGTCCCGATGACGTCATCAGAAGCCCGAAGCACTTTTCACGACGTCCCGATGACGTCATCAGAAGCCTGAAGCACTTTTCACGACGTCCCGATGACGTCATCAGTAACCCGAAGCATTTTTCACGATGTCCCGATGACGTCATCAGAAGCCCAATGCACTTTTGACGACGTCCCGATGAGGCCATCAGAAACCCGAAGCACTTTTCACGACGTCCCGATGACGTCATCAGAAGCTCGAAGCACTTTTCACGACGTCCCGATGACGTCATCAGAAGCCCGAAGCACTTTTCACGACGTCCCGATGACGTCATCAGAATCCCGAAGCATTTTTCACGACGTCCCGATGACGTCATCAGAAGCCCGAAGCACTTTTCACGACGTCCCGATGACGTCATCAGAAGCCCGAAGCACTTTTCACGACGTCCCGATGACGTCATCAGAAGCCCGAAGCACTTTTCACGACGTCCCGATGACGTCATCAGAAACCCGAAGCACTTTCACGATGTCCCGATGACGTCATCAGAGGCCCGAAGCACTTTTCACGATGTCCCGATAACGTCGTCAGAAGCCCGAAGCACTTTTCACGACGTCCCGATAACGTCATCAGAAGCCTGAAGCACTTTTCACGACGTCCCGATGACGTTATCAGAAGCTCGAAGCAATTTTCACGACGTCCCGATGACGTCATCAGAAGCCTGAAGCACTTTTCCGATGTCCCGATGATGTCATCAGAAACCCGAAGCACTTTTCACGATGTCCCGATGAAGTCATCAGAAGCCCGAAGCACTTTTCACGATGTCCCGATGACGTCGTCAGAAGCCTGAAGCACTTTTCACGACGTTCCGATAACGTCATCAGAAGCCTGAAGCACTTTTCACGACGTCCCGATGACGTCATCAGAAACCCGAAGCATTTTTCACGATGTCCCGATGACGTCATCAGAAGCCCGAAGCACTTTTCACGATGTCCCGATGACGTCACCAGTAACCCGAAGCACTTTTCACGACGTCCCGATAACGTCATCAGAAGCCCGAAGCACTTTTCACGACGTCCCGATGACGTCATCAGAAGCCCGAAGCACTTTTCACGACGTCCCGATGACGTCACCAGTAACCCGAAGCACTTTTCACGATGTCCCGATGACGTCATCAGAAGCCCGAAGCACTTTTCACGACGTCCCGATAACGTCATCAGAAGCCTGAAGCACTTTTCACGACGTCCCGATGACGTCATCAGAAGCCGGAAGCACTTTTCACGACGTCCTGATGACGTAATTTGAAGCCCGATGCACTCCTTATGACGTTCGGATGACGTCATCAGAAGCCCAATGCACTTTTGACGACGTCCCGATGAGGCCATCAGAAGCCCATTGCACTTTCCACGACGTCCCGATGACGCCATCAGAAGCCCGAAGCACTTTTCACGACGTCCCGATGACGTCATCAGAAACCCGAAGCACTTTTCACGATGTCCCGATGACGTCATCAGAAGCCCGAAGCACTTTTCACGACGTCCCGATGACGTCGTCAGAAGCCCGAAGCACTTTTCACGACGTTCTGATGACGGCATCAGAAGCCCGAAGCACTTTTCACGACGTCCCGATGACGTCATCAGAAACCCGAAGCACTTTTCACGACGTCCCGGTGACGTCATCAGAAGCTCGAAGCACTTTTCACGACGTCCCGATGACGTCATCAGAAGCCCGAAGCACTTTTCACGACGTCCCGATGACGTCATCAGAATCCCGAAGCATTTTTCACGACGTCCCGATGACGTCATCAGAAGCCCGAAGCACTTTTCACGACGTCCCGATGACGTCATCAGAAGCCCGAAGCACTTTTCACGACGTCCCGATGACGTCATCAGAAGCCCGAAGCACTTTTCACGACGTCCCGATGACGTCATCAGAAACCCGAAGCACTTTCACGATGTCCCGATGACGTCATCAGAGGCCCGAAGCACTTTTCACGATGTCCCGATAACGTCGTCAGAAGCCCGAAGCACTTTTCACGACGTCCCGATAACGTCATCAGAAGCCTGAAGCACTTTTCACGACGTCCCGATGACGTTATCAGAAGCTCGAAGCAATTTTCACGACGTCCCGATAACGTCATCAGAAGCCTGAAGCACTTTTCACGACGTCCTGATGACGTCATCAGAAGCCTGAAGCACTTTTCACGACGTCCTGATGACGTCATCAGAAGCCCGAAGCACTTTTCACGACGTCACGATGACGTCATCAGAAGCCCGAAGCACTTTTCACGACGTCCCGATGACGTCATCAGAAGCTCGTAGCACTTTTCACGACGTCCCGATGACGTCATCAGAAACCCGAAGCACTTTTCACGATGTCCCGATGACGTCATCAGAAGCCCGAAGCACTTTTCACGACGTCCCGATGACGTCGTCAGAAGCCCGAAGCACTTTTCACGACGTCCCGATGACGTCATCAGAAACCCGAAGCACTTTTCACGATGTCCCGATGACGTCGTCAGAAGCCCGGAAGCACTTTTCACGACGTCCCGATGACGTCATCAGAAGCCCGAAGCACTTTTCACGACGTCCCGATGACGTCATCAGAAGCCCGAAGCACTTTTCACGACGTCCTGATGACGTCATCAGAAACCCGAAGCACTTTTCACGACGTCCCGATGACGTCATCAGAAGCCTGAAGCACTTTTCACGACGTCCCGATGACGTCATCAGAAGCCCGAAGCACTTTTCACGACGTCCCGATGACGTCATCAGAAGCCCGAAGCACTTTTCACGACGTCCCGATGACGTCATCAGAAGCCCGAAGCACTTTTCACGACGTCCCGATGACGTCATCAGAAGCCCGAAGCACTTTTCACGACGTCCCGATGACGTCATCAGAAGCCTGAAGCACTTTCTTCACGACGTCCCGATGACGTCATCAGAAGCCCGAAGCACTTTTCACGACGTCCCGATGACGTCATCAGAAGCCCGGAAGCACTTTCACGACGTCCCGATGACGTCATCAGAAGCCCGAAGCACTTTTCACGACGTCCCGATGACGTCATCAGAAGCCCGAAGCACTTTTCACGACGTCCCGATGACGTCATCAGAAGCCCGAAGCACTTTTCACGACGTCCCGATGACGTCATCAGAAGCCTGAAGCACTTTTCAAGACGTCCCGATGACGTCATCAGAAGCCCGAAGCACTTTTCACGACGTCCCGATGACGTCATCAGAAGCCTGAAGCACTTTTCAAGACGTCCCGATGACGTCATCAGAAGCCCGAAGCACTTTTCACGACGTCCCGATGACGTCATCAGAAGCCCGAAGCACTTTTCACGACGTCCCGATGACGTCATCAGAAGCCCGAAGCACTTTTCACGACGTCCCGATGACGTCATCAGAAGCCCGAAGCACTTTTCACGACGTCCTGATGACGTCATCAGAAGCCCGGAAGCCCTTTTCACGACGTCCCGATGACGTCAGCAGAAGCTCGAAGCACTTTTCAGGACGTCCCGATGACGTCATCAGAAGCCTGAAGCACTTTTCACGACGTCCCGATGACGTCATCAGAAGCCTGAAGCACTTTTCACGACGTCCCGATGACGTCATCAGAAGCCCGAAGCACTTTTCACGACGTCCTGATGACGTCATCAGAAGCCCGAGGCACTTTTCACGACGTCCCGATAACGTCATCAGAAGCCTGAAGCACTTTTCACGACGTCCCGATGACGTCATCAGAAGCCTGAAGCACTTCTCCCGACGTCCTGATGCCGCCCTCAGAAACCCCAACCACTTTCACGACGTCCCGATGACGTCATCAGAAGCCCGAAGCACTTTTCACGACGTCCCGATAACGTCATCAGAAGCCTGAAGCACTTTTCCGATGTCCCGATGACGTCATCAGAAGCCTGAAGCACTTTTCACGACGTCCCGATGACGTCATCAGAATCCCGAAGCATTTTTCACGACGTCCCGATGACGTCATCAGAAGCCCGAAGCACTTTTCACGACGTCCCGATGACGTCATCAGAAGCCTGAAGCACTTTTCACGACGTCCCGATGACGTCATCAGAAGCCTGAAGCACTTTTCACGACGTCCCGATGACGTCATCAGAAGCCCGAAGCACTTTTCACGACGTCCCGATGACGTCATCAGAAGCCCGGAAGCATTTTTCACGACGTCCCGATGACGTCATCAGAAGCCCGATGCACTTTTCACGACGTCCCGATGACGTCATCAGAAGCCCGAAGCACTTTTCACGACGTCCCGATGACGTCATCAGAAGCCCGAAGCACTTTTCACGACGTCCCGATAACGTCATCAGAAGCCTGAAGCACTTTTCACGACGTCCCGATGACGTCATCAGAAGCCCGAAGCACTTTTCACGACGTCCCGATGACGTCATCAGAAGCCCGAAGCACTTTTCACGACGTCCCGATGACGTGATCAGAAGCCCGAAGCACCTTTCACGACGTCCCGATGACGTCATCAGAAGCCTGAAGCACTTTTCACGACGTCCTGATGACGTCATCAGAAGCCTGAAGCACTTTTCACGACGTCCCGATGACGTCATCAGAAGCCTGAAGCACTTTTCACGACGTCCTGATGACGTCATCAGAAGCCCGAAGCACTTTTCACGACGTCCTGATGACGTCATCAGAAGCCCGAAGCACTTTTCACGACGTCCCGATGACGTCATCAGAAGCCCGAAGCACTTTTCACGACGTCCCGATGACGTCATCAGAAGCCCGAAGCACTTTTCACGACGTCCCGATGGCGTCATCAGAAGCCTGAAGCACTTTTCACGATGTCCCGATGACGTCATCAGAAGCCCGAACCACTTTTCACGATGTCCCGATGAGGCCATCAGAAGCCCAATGCACTTTCCACGACGTCCCGATAACGTCATCAGAAGCCTGAAGCACTTTCCACGTCGTCCCGATGACGCCATCAGAAGCCCGAAGCACTTTTCACGACGTCCCGATGACGTCATCAGAAACCCGAAGCACTTTTCACGATGTCCCGATGACGTCATCAGAAGCCCGAAGCACTTCTCACGAGTCCCGATGACGTCATCAGAAGCCTGAAGCACTTTTCACGACGTCCTGATGACGTCTTCAGAAGCCTGAAGCACTTTTCACGAGTCCCGATGACGTCATCGGAAGCCCGAAGCACTTTTAACGACGTCCCGATGGCGTCTTCAGTAGCCCGAAGCACTTTTCATGACGTCCCGATGACGTCATCAGAAGCCCGAAGCACTTTTCGCGACGTCCCGATGACGTCATCAGAATCCCGAAGCGTTTTTCACGACGTCCCGATGACGTCATCAGAGGCCCAAAGCACTTTTCACGACGTCCCGATGACGTCATCAGAAGCCCGAAGCACTTTTCACGACGCCCCGAAGGCGTCATCAGAAGCCCGACGCACTTTTCACGACGTCCCGATGACGTCATCAGATGCCTGAAGCACTTTTCCGATGTCCCGATGACGTCATCAGAAGCCCGAGGCACTATTCACGACGTCCCGATGACGTCTTCAGAAGCCTGAAGCACTTTTCACGACGTCCCGACGACGTCATCAGAAGCCTGAAGCACTTCTCACGAGTCCCGATGACGTCATCAGAGGCCCGAAGCACTTTTCACGACGTCCCGATGACGTCTTCAGAAGCCTGAAGCACTTTTCACGACGTCCCGATGACGTCTTCAGAAGCCTAATGCACTTTCCACGTCGTCCCGATGACGCCATCAGAAGCCCGAAGCACTTTTCACGACGTCCCGATGACGTCATCGGAAACCCGAAGCACTTTTCACGATGTCCCGATGACGTCATCAGAAGCCCGAAGCACTTCTCACGAGTCCCGATGACGTCATCAGAAGCCTGAAGCACTTTTCACGACGTCCTGATGACGTCTTCAGAAGCCTGAAGCACTTTTCACGAGTCCCGATGACGTCATCAGAAGCCCGAAGCACTTTTAACGACGTCCCGATGGCGTCTTCAGTAGCCCGAAGCACTTTTCATGACGTCCCGATGACGTCATCAGAAGCCCGAAGCACTTTTCGCGACGTCCCGATGACGTCATCAGAATCCCGAAGCGTTTTTCACGACGTCCCGATGACGTCATCAGAAGCCCGAAGCACTTTTCGCGACGTCCCGATGACGTCATCAGAATCCCGAAGCGTTTTTCACGACGTCCCGATGACGTCATCAGAGGCCCAAAGCACTTTTCACGACGTCCCGATGACGTCATCAGATGCCCGAAGCACTTTTCACGACGTCCCGAAGGCGTCATCAGAAGCCCGACGCACTTTTCACGACGTCCCGATGACGTCATCAGATGCCTGAAGCACTTTTCCGATGTCCCGATGACGTCATCAGAAGCCCGAAGCACTATTCACGACGTCCCGATGACGTCTTCAGAAGCCTGAAGCACTTTTCACGACGTCCCGATGACGTCTTCAGAAGCCTGAAGCACTTTTCACGACGTCCCGATGACGTCATCAGAAGCCCGAAGCACTTTTCACGACGTCCCGATGACGTCATCAGAAGCTCGAAGCACTTTTCACGACGTCCCGATGACGTCATCAGAAGCCCGAAGCACTTTTCACGACGTCCCAATGACGTCATCAGAATCCCGAAGCATTTTTCACGACGTCCCGATGACGTCATCAGAAGCCCGAAGCACTTTTCACGACGTCCCGATGACGTCATCAGAAGCCCGAAGCATTTTTCACGACGTCCCGATGACGTCATCAGAAGCCCGAAGCACTTTTCACGACGTCCCGATGACGTCATCAGAAGCCCGAAGCACTTTTCACGACGTCCCGATGACGTCATCAGAAGCCCGAAGCACTTTTCACGACGTCCCGATGACGTCATCAGAAACCCGAAGCACTTTTCACGATGTCCCGATGACGTCATCAGAATCCCGAAGCATTTTTCACGACGTCCCTATGACGTCATCAGAAGCCCAATGCACTTTTGACGACGTCCCGATGAGGCCATCAGAAGCCCAATGCACTTTCCACGTCGTCCCGATGACGCCATCAGAAGCCCGAAGCACTTTTCACGACGTCCCGATGACGTCATCAGAAACCCGAAGCACTTTTCACGATGTCCCGATGACGTCATCAGAAGCCCGAAGCACTTTTCACGACGTCCCGATGACGTCATCAGAATCCCGAAGCATTTTTCACGACGTCCCTATGACGTCATCAGAAGCCCAATGCACTTTTGACGACGTCCCGATGAGGCCATCAGAAGCCAAATGCACTTTCCACGACGTCCCGATGACGTCATCAGAAGCCTGAAGCACTTTTCACGACGTCTCGATGACGTCACCAGAAACCCGAAGCACTTTTCACGATGTCCCGATGACGTCATCAGAAGCCCGAAGCACTTTTCACGACGTCCCGATGACGTCATCAGAAGCCGGAAGCACTTTTCACGACGTCCCGATGACGTCTTCAGAAGCCTGAAGCTTTTTTCACGACGTCCCGATGACGTCTTCAGAAGCCCAAAGCACTTTTCACGACGTCCCAATGACGTCATCAGAAGCCCGAAGCACTTTTCACGACGTCCCGATGGCGTCATCAGAAGCCCGACGCACTTTTCACGACGTCCCGATGACGTCATCAGAAGCCCGAAGCACTTTTCACGACGTCCCGATGGCGTCATCAGAAGCCTGAAGCACTTTTCACGACGTCCTGATGACGTCATCAGAAGCCCGAAGCACTTTTCACGACGTCCCGATGACGTCATCAGAAGCCCGAAGCACTTTTCACGACGTCCCGATGACGTCATCAGAAGCTCGAAGCACTTTTAACGACGTCCCGATGACGTCATCAGAAGCCCGAAGCACTTTTCACGACGTCCCGATGACGTCATCAGAAGCCCGAAGCACTTTTCACGACGTCCGGATGACGTCTTCAGAAGCCTGAAGCACTTTTCACGGCGTCCCGATGACGTTTTCAGAAGCCTGAAGCACTTTCCACGAGTCCCGATGACGTCATCAGAAGCCCGAAGCACTTTTCACGACGTCCCGATGGCGTCATCAGAAGCCCGACGCACTTTTCACTACGTCCCGATGACGTCATCAGAAACCCGAAGCACTTTTCACGATGTCCCGATGACGTCATCAGAAGCCCGAAGCACTTTTCACGACGTCCGGATGACGTCTTCAGAAGCCTGAAGCACTTTTCACGGCGTCCCGATGACGTTTTCAGAAGACTGAAGCACTTTTCACGATTTCCCGATGACGTCATCAGAAACCCGAAGCACTTTTCACGATGTCCCGATGACGTCATCAGAAGCCCGAAGCACTTTTCACGACGTCCGGATGACGTCTTCAGAAGCCTGAAGCACTTTTCACGGCGTCCCGATGACGTTTCAGAAGCCTGAAGCACTTTTTACGACGTTCCGATGACGTCATCTGAATCCGCTTTCTCCTACAAAGCGATTACTTACCAGCCTACGTACCCCCTACCAACTTACCTGTCTGCCAAGTTAATTGCAGCGACCATTGGCAGTGGCTATTAGCGGTGAGGACTGAAAAGCGTGACGGCCCACGGCCTACGGCGCACACCATGAAAATTTCTTAAGCTTTCGGGCTCACAACTTTGTTATTCGGTGAACCGATTTGGCTGAAATTTGGACAGCAGGTGTCTTCTGGACCCCTTCACTAATTTCCAGAAGGAAATCTTTAGAAATTCTGTTTTAAAGATTCTATAAACTATTTTATAAAATTCTAAGTGACCACAAGGCCTAGGGAAAACCAAACCTCTCCAGCCGCTTCGCGGCTGGAGCGATAAGGCTCAAAATGCTTCTCTAGGGGTTATTCTGAGTGCTTAACACGAATGAGATGTCCGCTTATCGACTTTTGAGAGCTTACGGTAGATCGCGGTGGGTATGCGGTATACTTCGGCGACTCGAAAATTTTTTCGAATAATCGAGTTTTCGACGAAGTCGATATTTGAAAATTTCGAATAATCGAGTTATCGACTTAGTCGATTTTTCAAAATTTCGAATAATCGAGTTTTCGACTAACTCGATTTTTCCAATTTTCAACAACTGAGTTTCTGAAGCACCTTATCTCGACTATTTTGAGCATACCACATTCTACTGCTTCGAGACATTGATTTCTGAAAGTTGGGCTCCGCAGAAAAGGTCAAGGATTTGGCATTGCTCCTAAATGTTGTGAAATTGTTTTATTGGATTTGGCTCTCAACTTGATTTTTCAAATGTAGTGAAATTGTCGAATTGATTTGGCTGTGATGATACTATATGCAGATAACATAATCATTAAATCTAGTGAAATTGTTGCAAACGGATTTGGCAGGAGCTCTATCAATTATCACAGTCAAATCACGCGTCAGAAGGGGTTTTCCTTGAAGCGCATATTGAATCGAATGAGAACAGGAATAAACCTAGCAGCAAAAACGTTTCTATACAATGCGAACCGTGAAAGCGTTGAGGACACGAAGACATAGAGTCAGTAGCGAGTAAATTGCGTTAGATTTCGTTTTCATGATTTTTATCTCATCGGTGAGGGAAGGTCTTGGTACCTTATTGTTAGTGGGAGCTACACTGAAAGGGCAGAATAGCATTCGGAAACCTTAATTCTAGCCCCATAAGGCCACGTTTCGTTCAGCATTGTTGACTGAGGATTATTATTTTTTCTTTTTGTCTTCATTCGCTCGCCAGAGGACCTTCTGACGCGTGATTTGACTGTGATAATTGATAGAGCTCCTGCCAAATCCGTTTGCAAACAATTTCACTAGATTTAATGATTATGTTATCTGCATATAGTATCATCACAGCCAAATCAATTCGACAATTTCACTACATTTTAAAAATCAAGTTGAGAGCCAAATCCAATAAAACAATTTCACAACATTTAGGAGCAATGCCAAATCCTTGACCTTTTCTTGCGAGCCCAACTTTCAGAAATTTCTACAACTTTTACAAGGGTTTCCCTTCTACAATATCGTCGAGCTCCAGAAGTCAAGTTGTTTTTTTTCGAAAACATAGTGGTAGAAATGAAGAAACAACCTCTCCGCTGCTAACTCTGCAAGATAATTGTTGCAACGCGGCTTCCTACAAATAGATGCAAGGCATATACTTTTTGAATTTAAAAGTCGAAAAATGAAGAAATGAGTTTCAAAATGACCCAATTGTACAGGTTCTAGGCACTCTTCTAGACGGGGGGGGGCACGCACCACTCAAGACAGAAATGAAATGAGCCATCGATTGGTAAGGCTAACAGTCGAAGTATTTCCGTAGACAGGACACTACCAGGACAATATAAACATGCATGGACTATCTATAGCACAACTCATGACTCTGTTGAACGAATGCATGAATTGCACAATCTTCAGGTGGTCGGGAAGATATTATTCGCAGACCAGAGGCTTAGCAATGGGTCAGCGACTAGCGCCTGTGCTCGCGGTTGCTTTCATGGCGAAAATTGAAAGTCCTGTCCTCAACCAACAGCCTCTCCTTTATTATCGATATATGGATGATTGCCTTATCATCACATCGACTCAGGCAGAAATGGACAGATGCTTTGCGCTTATGAACCAACAATCAGAGCACATTCGACTAACCCGTGAGCAGCCGAAGGACAACTGGCTTCCGTTTTTGAATGTAGAGATTGCTGTCCAAGGTGGTGGATACAAAACTAGGTGGTATAGAAAACCGAGCAATAAGAATATCATCGTCCACTTTCTATCCTGCCATCCTTCGCAATACGAAAAAGATCTGTGGTGAGAAACATGTTCCGTACAGCAATCAGTGTTTGCACCAGCACCGAAGAAAAGAGAAGATCCATCGCCTTAGCGCGTGGCATAGCTGAAGCCAACGGTTACGGTAACCCAAACACTGGCGAGTGGACAATTCATCGCGCTGCCTACCGCATCGATCGAGCATACTCTGAAAATACAGCTCTCTGCTTACCTTTCATCTCAGATGAATTCAGCCGTGACATTCAGCGATGCTTGAGGAGATCGGATCTAGACCGACAAGTGTGTCTGATCAGCATTCCACCCAATAACTTGAAACGCCTACTAGTAAGAAACCGCATCTACGATCAGCTTTGCACTACCAACAATTGTCTTATCTGTCCTTCTGGAAGACCAGGTGATTGCATGTGCGCCGGCGTGATTTATATGATTACTTGTCAACAATGCGGTGATGTCTATATAGGCGAAACAGGGCGGCCTCTTTGCGTAAGGATAAAGGAGCATATGGATGGGAAGTCTCACGTACGCCAATCAACTCCACTGGGTGCACATCGTACCTCAAAGCATAGTGGGAACGATTTTGAAGTCGGCGTTAGCATTCTACAAAGAGAGCGTGATATAATGTCCAGAAAGACAATGGAAGCGTTTTGGATTCAAAACAAGAATCCAGCAATGAACCGCCGGGAAGAATGCATTTCCACCACTGCCGAGCTCGGTCCTTTCGTACGATACTGTGGCCTATGAAATTGATTGAGTTAACACTCTCAACTACTGTAGGAACCACCCCATTCTGATCGTTGCATTGCTGGCTACTGGTCGCGACTGCTAGTGCTCCAACAGCCATTTTGGGAGGTGAGACAAAATAGAGTCGAGACATTGTTAGTCAATTGTTAGTAGAGAGACGAATTGAGTTTGACATGCTGATGGGTTTGGGCGTCCAGTTTCGCGCGTGGATTTTGACTTTTTCAGGCTCTGAAGAAGGCGATCTCGCCGAAACGCGTTAGCCTAAATAAAGATCAGTACCAATCTCGAGCAGGCTTCAAGTAATACAGAAAAATTATTAGAATTGAATGCCGAGATTAAGCAATAGTCGATCCTGGACTATTTCCGTAGAGCTCTAATAAAAACAATGATTGATAGCGCAGTATCAGGCCTCTTTTATCAGAGTTTTCCATCATTTCTATGAGTTTTTGGGTAGCTTGGCCCCTCTAGTGAAAGAAAATGTTGAAGGGGCCCATGAAAAACCTTCATTTGTAAAGAAAAGTCAATCAGAACACATTGTAAATACGAATTTGAATTTCGCGCCAAAATCATTTTCGGAGTTTTTCTGCATGTGGAGTTCGTGCCGTAACCAATTTTTCTTGTTATCTTACTGTCGCACCAACATTCTAGGAAAAAGGGCTAGATGACTGGTGAGAATTGGTGGCGGATATTAACCTCATCGTCCAACGTTTTTGACTCGCCAAAGTTTACCAGTGTGGTCTACCGGGCTCAATCATGAAATTGAGCCTGAAAAATGGAAATTGATTTCCAGCGCGAACGATAGTTAAGTGCGCCAGAAGAGGACTACCGTAATCTCAGGAATGATGTTATTCGGCTCTCGTAAACAAATTTGATGATACCCAATTGATCAATGATAAAGTATAAAAGAAGTGAAAGAGCGGTGTGTCTTGATTCACACACCGTCCCTTTTCTCTAGGGGCCAGCAGTTGAGGATCTGCCTGGACTAAAAAGCAGGGAAACATCACCACCTGTAGGGAAGATGAAGCGAAATCGGAGTCAGAACTTAGAAAATTTTAGAGCCAACTCGAGTGAGATTACGGTAGCCCTGTTCTGGCGGACTTAACTATCGTTCTTGTAGATTCGGAGGCCTGGCTTGCATACGGTGTCCTGAACATTGAACTGAGGTCCTGCACACCCCTACTGAGATCCAGCACACATTCCATGAAGTCCTGCTCATCCTTACAGGGGTCTTGCACACGTTTCATGATGTCCTGCACACTCCTACTGATGTCCTGCACACATTCCACGAAGTTCTGATCATCCTTACAGGGGTCTTGCACACGTTTCATGATGTCCTGCACACTCCTACTAAGGTCCTGCTTACATTCCATGATGTCCTGCACACCCCTATTGGGGTCCTGCACACGCTTCATGATGTCCTGCACACTCCTACTGATGTCCTGCACACATTCCACGAAGTTCTGATCATTCTTACAGGGGTCTTGCACACGTTTCATGATGTCCTGCACACTCCTACTAAGGTCCTGCACACATTCCATGATGTCCTGCACACCCCTATTGGGGTCCTGCACACGTTCCATGATGTCCTGTGTAATTTTACTAAGGCCCTACACACATTCCATGACGTCCTGCTCAACCCTACTGGGGTCCTGCACACGCTTCATGATGTCCTGCACACTCCTACTGATGTCCTGCACACATTCCATGAAGTCCTGCTCATCCTTACAGGGTCTTGCACATGTTTCATGATGTCCTGCACACTCCTACCAAGGTCCTGCACACATTCTACGACGTCCTGCACACCCCTACTGGGGTCCTGCACAGGTCCCATGATGTCCTGCACACTCCTACTGATGTTCTGCACACATCTCTACGATGTCCTGCACACCCCTACTGGGGTCCTACACAGGTTCCATGATGTCCTGCACACTTACTGGGGTCCTGCACAGGTCCCATGATGTCCTGCACACTCCTACTAAGGTCCTGCACACTCCTACTGGAGGTCCTGCACACATTCTACGACGTCCTGCACACCCCTACTGGGGTCCTGCACACGTTCCATGATATCCTGCGCACTCCTACTGAGGTCCTGTACAGGTCCCATAATGTCATGCACACTCCTACTGAGGTCCTGCACACCCCTACTGGGGTCCTGCACAGGTCCCATGATGTCCTGCACACTCCTACTAAGGTCCTGCACACTCCCACTGAGGTCCTGCACACATTCTACGACGTCCTGCACACCCTTACTGGGGTCCCTGCACGAGTCCCAAATGTCCTGCACACTCCTACTGAGGTCCTGCACACCCCTACTGGGGTCCTGCACAGGTCCCATGATGTCCTGCACACTCCTACTAAGGTCCTGCACACTCCTACCGAGGTCCTGCACACATTCTACGACGTCCTGCACACCCCTACTGGGGTCCTGCACAAGTCCCATGATGTCCTGCACACTCCTACTAAGGTCCTGCACACTCCTACCGAGGTCCTGCCCACATTCTATGGCGTCCTGCACACCCCTACTGAGATCCAGCTTACATTCCATGAAGTCCTGCTCATCCTTACAGGGGTCTTGCACACGTTTCATGATGTCCTGCACACTCCTACTGATGTCCTGCACACATTCCACGAACTTCTGATCATCCTTACAGCGGTCTTGCTCATGTTTCATGATGTCCTGCACACTCCTACTAAGGTCCTGCACACATTCTACGACGTCCTGCACACCCCTACTGGGGTCCTGCACAGGTCCCATGATGTCCTGCACACTCCTACTGATGTTCTGCACACATTCTACGATGTCCTGCACACCCCTACTGGGGTCCTACACAGGTTCCATGATGTCCTGCACACTCCTACTGGGGTCCTGCACAGGTCCCATGATGTCCTGCACCCTCCTACTAAGGTCCTGCACACTCCTACTGAGGTCCTGCACACATTCTACGACGTCCTGCACACCCCTACTGGGGTCCTGCACACGTTCCATGATATCCTGCGCACTCCTACTGAGGTCCTGTACAGGTCCCATAATGTCATGCACACTCCTACTGAGGTCCTGCACACCCCTACTGGGGTCCTGCACAGGTCCCATGATGTCCTGCACACTCCTACTAAGGTCCTGCACACTCCCACTGAGGTCCTGCACACATTCTACGACGTCCTGCACACCCTTACTGGGGTCCTGCACAGGTCCCAAAATGTCCTGCACACTCCTACTGGAGGTCCTGCACACCCCTACTGGGGTCCTGCACAGGTCCCATGATGTCCTGCACACTCCTACTAAGGTCCTGCACCCTCCTCGTGAGGTCCTGCCCACATTCTCCCACGCCCTGCACACCCCTACTGGGGTCCTGCACACATTCCATGAAGTCCTGCTCATCCTTACAGGGATCTTGCACACGTTTCATGATGTCCTGCACACTCCTACTGATGTCCTGCACACATTCCACGAAGTTCTGATCATCCTTCCAGGGGTCTTGCACACGTTTCATGATGTCCTGCACACTCCTACTAAGGTCCTGCACACATTCCATGATGTCCTGCACACCCCTATTGGGGTCCTGCACACGCTTCATGATGTCCTACACACTCCTACTGATGTCCTGCACACATTCCACGAAGTTCTGATCATCCTTACAGGGGTCTTGCACACGTTTCATGATGTCCTGCACACTCCTACTAAGGTCCTGCACACATTCCATGATGTCCTGCACACCCCTATTGGGGTCCTGCACACGTGCTATGATGTCCTGTGTAATTTTACTAAGGTCCTACACACATTCCATGACGTCCTGCTCAACCCTACTGGGGTCCTGCACACGCTTCATGATGTCCTGCACACTCCTACTGTTGTCCTGCACACATGCAATGAAGTCCTGCTCATCCTTACAGGGTCTTGCACATGTTTCATGATGTCCTGCACACTCCTACTAAGGTCCTGCACACATTCTACGACGTCCTGCACACCCCTACTGGGGTCCTGCACAGGTCCCATGATGTCCTGCACACTCCTACTGATGTTCTGCACACATTCTACGATGTCCTGCACACCCCTACTGGGGTCCTACACAGGTTCCATGATGTCCTGCACACTCCTACTGGGGTCCTGCACAGGTCCCATGATGTCCTGCACACTCCTACTAAGGTCCTGCACACTCCTACTGAGGTCCTGCACACATTCTACGACGTCCTGCACACCCCTACTGGGGTCCTGCACACGTCTCCATGATATCCTGCGCACTCCTACTGAGGTCCTGTACAGGTCCCATAATGTCATGCACACTCCTACTGAGGTCCTGCACACCCCTACTGGGGTCCTGCACAGGTCCCATGATGTCCTGCACACTTACTAAGGTCCTGCACACTCCCACTGAGTGTCCTGCACACATTCTACGACGTCCTGCACACCCTTACTGGGGTCCTGCACAGGTCCCAAAATGTCCTGCACACTCCTACCGGGAGGTCCTGCACACCCCTTACTGGGGTCCTGCACAGGTCCCATGATGTCCTGCACACTCCTACTAAGGTCCTGCACACTCCTACTGAGGTCCTGCACACATTCTACGACGTCCTGCACACCCCTACTGGGGTCCTGCACAGGTCCCATGATGTCCTGCACACTCCTACTAAGGTCCTGCACACTCCTACTCAGGTCCTGCACACATTCTACGGCGTCCTGCACACCCCTACCGAGATCCAGCACACATTCCATGAAGTCCTGCTCATCCTAACAGGGGTCTTGCACATGTTTCATGATGTCCTGCACACTCCTACTAAGGTCCTGCACACATTCTACGAAGTTCTGATCATCCTTTACAGGGGTCTTGCACATGTTTCATGATGTCCTGCACACTCCTACTAAGGTCCTGCACACATTCTACGACGTCCTGCACACCTGTACTGGGGGCCTGCACAGGTCCCATGATGTCCTGCACACTCCTACTGATGTTCTGCACACATTCTACGATGTCCTGCACACCCCTACTGGGGTCCTACACAGGTTCCATGATGTCCTGCACACTCCTACTGGGGTCCTGCACAGGTCCCAGGGTGTCCTGCACCCTCCTTACTAAGGTCCTGCACACTCCTACTGAGGTCCTGCACACATTCTACGACGTCCTGCACACCCCTACTGGGGTCCTGCACACGTTCCATGATATCCTGCGTACTCCTACTGAGGTCCTGTACAGGTCCCATAATGTCATGCACACTCCTACTGGAGGTCCTGCACACCCCTACTGGGGTCCTGCACAGGTCCCATGATGTCCTGCACACTCCTACTAAGGTCCTGCACACTCCCACTGAGGTCCTGCACACATTCTACGACGTCCTGCACACCCTTACTGGGGTCCTGCACAGGTCCCAAAATGTCCTGCACACTCCTACTGAGGTCCTGCACACCCCTACTGGGGTCCTGCACAGGTCCCATGATGTCCTGCACACTCCTACTAAGGTCCTGCACACTCCTACTGAGGTCCTGCACACATTCTACGACGTCCTGCACACCCCTACTGGGGTCCTGCACACATTCCATGAAGTCCTGCTCATCCTTACAGGGATCTTGCACACGTTTCATGATGTCCTGCACACTCCTACTGATGTCCTGCACACATTCCACGAAGTTCTGATCATCCTTACAGGGGTCTTGCACACGTTTCATGATGTCCTGCACACTCCTACTAAGGTCCTGCACACATTCCATGATGTCCTGCACACCCCTATTGGGGTCCTGCACACGCTTCATGATGTCCTACACACTCCTACTGATGTCCTGCACACATTCCACGAAGTTCTGATCATCCTTACAGGGGTCTTGCACACGTTTCATGATGTCCTGCACACTCCTACTAAGGTCCTGCACACATTCCATGATGTCCTGCACACCCCTATTGGGGTCCTGCACACGTGCTATGATGTCCTGTGTAATTTTACTAAGGTCCTACACACATTCCATGACGTCCTGCTCAACCCTACTGGGGTCCTGCACACGCTTCATGATGTCCTGCACACTCCTACTGATGTCCTGCACACATTCCATGAAGTCCTGCTCATCCTTACAGGGGTCTTGCACATGTTTCATGATGTCCTGCACACTCCTACTAAGGTCCTGCACACATTCTACGACGTCCTGCACACCCCTACTGGGGTCCTGCACAGGTCCCATGATGTCCTGCACACTCCTACTGATGTTCTGCACACATTCTACGATGTCCTGCACACCCCTACTGGGGTCCTACACAGGTTCCATGATGTCCTGCACACTCCTACTGGGGTCCTGCACAGGTCCCATGATGTCCTGCACACTCCTACTAAGGTCCTGCACACTCCTACTGAGGTCCTGCACACATTCTACGACGTCCTGCACACCCCTACTGGGGTCCTGCACACGTTCCATGATATCCTGCGCACTCCTACTGAGGTCCTGTACAGGTCCCATAATGTCATGCACACTCCTACTGAGGTCCTGCACACCCTACTGGGGTCCTGCACAGGTCCCATGATGTCCTGCACACTCCTACCAAGGTCCTGCACACTCCCACTGGAGTGTCCTGCACACATTCTACGACGTCCTGCACACTTACTGGGGTCCTGCACAGGTCCCAAAATGTCCTGCACACTCCTACTGAGGTCCTGCACACCCCTACTGGGGTCCTGCACAGGTCCCATGATGTCCTGCACACTCCTACTAAGGTCCTGCACACTCCTACTGAGGTCCTGCACACATTCTACGACGTCCTGCACACCCCTACTGGGGTCCTGCACAGGTCCCATGATGTCCTGCACACTCCTACTAAGGTCCTGCACACTCCTACTGAGGTCCTGCACACATTCTACGGCGTCCTGCACACCCCTACTGAGATCCAGCACACATTCCATGAAGTCCTGCTCATCCTTACAGGGGTCTTGCACACGTTTCATGATGTCCTGCACACTCCTACTGATGTCCTGCACACATTCCACGAAGTTCTGATCATCCTTACAGGGGTCTTGCACATGTTTCATGATGTCCTGCACACTCCTACTAAGGTCCTGCACACATTCTACGACGTCCTGCACACCCCTACTGGGGTCCTGCACAGGTCCCATGATGTCCTGCACACTCCTACTGATGTTCTGCACACATTCTACGATGTCCTGCACACCCCTACTGGGGTCCTACACAGGTTCCATGATGTCCTGCACACTCCTACTGGGGTCCTGCACAGGTCCCATGATGTCCTGCACCCTCCTACTAAGGTCCTGCACACTCCTACTGAGGTCCTGCACACATTCTACGACGTCCTGCACACCCCTACTGGGGTCCTGCACACGTTCCATGATATCCTGCGCACTCCTACTGAGGTCCTGTACAGGTCCCATAATGTCATGCACACTCCTACTGAGGTCCTGCACACCCCTACTGGGGGTCCTGCACAGGTCCCATGATGTCCTGCACACTCCTACTAAGGTCCTGCACACTCCCACTGAGGTCCTGCACACATTCTACGACGTCCTGCACACCCTTACTGGGGTCCTGCACAGGTCCCAAAATGTCCTGCACACTCCTACTGAGGTCCTGCACACCCCTACTAGGGTCCTGCACAGGTCCCATGATGTCCTGCACACTCCTACTAAGGTCCTGCACACTCCTACTGAGGTCCTGCACACATTCTACGACGTCCTGCACACCACTACTGAGGTTCTGCAGACATTCCATGAAGTCCTGCTCATCCTTACAGGATCTTGCACACGTTTCATGATGTCCTGCACACTCCTACTGATGTCCTGCACACATTCCACGAAGTTCTGATCATCCTTACAGGGGTCTTGCACACGTTTCATGATGTCCTGCACACTCCTACTAAGGTCCTGCACACATTCCATGATGTCCTGCACACCCCTATTGGGGTCCTGCACACGCTTCATGATGTCCTACACACTCCTACTGATGTCCTGCACACATTCCACGAAGTTCTGATCATCCTTACAGGGTCTTGCACCCGTTTCATGATGTCCTGCACACTCCTACTAAGGTCCTGCACACATTACATGATGTCCTGCACACTCCTATTGGGGTCCTGCACACGTGCTATGATGTCCTGTGTAATTTTACTAAGGTCCTACACACATTCCATGACGTCCTGCTCAACCCTACTGGGGTCCTGCACACGCTTCATGATGTCCTGCACACTCCTACTGATGTCCTGCACACATTCCATGAAGTCCTGCTCATCCTTACAGGGGTCTTGCACATGTTTCATGCAGATGTCCTGCACACTCCTACTAAGGTCCTGCACACATTCTACGACGTCCTGCACACCCTACTGGGGTCCTGCACAGGTCCCATGATGTCCTGCACACTCCTACTGATGTTCTGCACACATTCTACGATGTCCTGCACACCCCTTCTGGGGTCCTACACAGGTTCCATGATGTCCTGCACACTCCTACTGGGGTCCTGCACAGGTCCCATGATGTCCTGCACACTCCTACCAAGGTCCTGCACACTCCTACTGAGGTCCTGCACACATTCTACGACGTCCTGCACACCCCTACTGGGGTCCTGCACACGTTCCATGATATCCTGCGCACTCCTACTGAGGTCCTGTACAGGTCCCATAATGTCATGCACACTCCTACTGAGGTCCTGCACACCCCTACTGGGGTCCTGCACAGGTCCCATGATGTCCTGCACACTCCTACTAAGGTCCTGCACACTCCCACTGAGGTCCTGCACACATTCTACGACGTCCTGCACACCTCTTACTGGGGTCCTGCACAGGTCCCAAAATGTCCTGCACACTCCTACTGAGGTCCTGCACACCCTACTGGGGTCCTGCACAGGTCCCATGATGTCCTGCACACTCCTACTAAGGTCCTGCACACTCCTACTGAGGTCCTGCACACATTCTACGACGTCCTGCACACCTCCTACTGGGGTCCTGCACAGGTCCCATGATGTCCTGCACACTCCTACTAAGGTCCTGCACACTCCTACCGAGGTCCTGCACACATTCTACGGCGTCCTGCACACCCCTACTGAGGGGTTGCTGTAGTTCCACGACGTCCTGCATACTCCTACTGCGGTCTCGCATAGTCAACCGACACTTCAGCACACCCTGCGACGACTTCTTATCTTTGGTGCGCATGGTACAAACACGCGCCACGCTCAAAAACAACCCTTCCGCATAGCGTCCTGTTCCAAGCCGGACGTTTAGAGTACACCACCCTAGAGAGCAAGGTATTTATATGGAGTCTCTAAGAAAACAATGACTGATAACGAAAAACCCGTCATTTTTATAAACTAATCTTGAGAGGCCGGTTTCCGAGTTTCAAACGCCCGTTAGGGGCCCAGAAGTCATTATGGTGAGTTCTGACAATTATTTTCGTCATTCCTGTGGTCTATTACATCTAGTCACAAATTTTCGAGCGATTTGGTCCACGCCTTCCAAAAAAATGGTTTTCGACGGACGGAGGTGGAGGCGGAGGCGGAGGCGGTGGCGGAGGCGGAGGCGGAGGCGGTGGTGGAGAACGTTTTTGCGTACTTTGAGAGGTCATAACTTCAGAAAGCGGGGACCAGTTGGGATGAAAAGTTGCACACATATGTAATTTCTTGCAGCGCGTCGAATAGTGTACAGCTCATACCTCTGTTGACGGCATGAATAGGTGATCTCATTGTAGGGCATCCGCGCGGGAAGAGATCAAAGCCAAATCCTGGTGAGCGCTTCGCGCTCACCACAATTAAAAGTATATCTGGCAATGAATAAGGCCATCTTCACACACTAAGACGACCGGAACCAATATTCATGTATTAATGTCGATTAGCAATATCCATCGACCAAATTCCAAAAGCTTCAGAAAACCAAACAAATTTCACTATAGGAGAGAAATACGAGATCATTTAATGGATGAACAGTCAGAATTTATCTTTGGAGACGATAACCATGGAAAAAGGAGCTGAGTTTAACAATAATGAGCCAGGGCAAATCGTAGCCTGCTTCTAGCTCATCCAAACTCATAGTGGAATCTCCGTCATATTCAGCCTCTTCGGCTAGACTTCAGCCGTTTTCTTCGTCTTTTTAGCCCTCATGGCCTTTTTCGTCTTCTTGCCCTATTTCTTCGACGGAGAGTGCAGCCCCTCTTCGTATCTGCGAATCTGTGCTTCTGTTGCCACAGAACAAGCTGTTTGTTTTCTGGATCTCCCATGTTTTTCTAAGAGGAGTGAGGATATAGCCAAGCATAAAAAGCAAATTTCAAAACCAAGAGTTTCGGTTGCGCTGCGACGTTCCGCTGGTCCCAGTGCATTCAAGCGTCATGCATGTCTCTTTTCTCGAGCAAGGTGAAATCCAGGCTATCGCGACCGTCTTGTTATCTCTGATGAGTTTATCGGTATGCTCACACCTGAGGATTGAGGAATTTTGGCGTAAATCAATGCCGGCAATTAGTGAAGAAGATGGTCGTGAGCCGTACGAGAACTATGAGCAAATAACAACTGCCGGCAAATCAGGTGCATGGTCTGCAACTGTATTTGGAAACAGTTTAACTGACTTAGATTTTCTTTGACTCGAAACAGTCGTCTATCGAATTTATTCGACTGTTTGGGTCTATCGAATAATCGAGTTTTCGTCTAACTCGATTTTCAGGAATTTCGAATAATCGAGTAGTCGAATGACTCGATGTCGACTGTTTCAGTCGATATCAAGACTCGATGGCTCGACTCGACATAAGTATAGTATGCGGTATGCTTTGACCGAATCGAATGATTCGAAAACTCGAATATCCCAAATTATTCGAGAAATCCAGTATTCGAAACGAGCCAATTCCCGAATTATTCTAAGTACCGAATATTCGAAAACTTGAAAATTCCGAATTATTCGAAAAAATCTGAAAATGTAAACGATGGTATACGGTTATTTGGTCATAAGCTCAGAATTGCCCCCAAAATTTCGTTACGGGGTTTATTCGGGGTGCTGAATGCTGAATCCTTTTGTCGATTTTCGAAATACTAAGGTAGATTTTGCCCTCGTAAATAGCATGGTACTTATGGTAACCCACAGTTAACCTCATTATTTCGGCAAACGGGCCCCAAATGCGTTTTTAGCACTCTAAATAACCCCAACATGCAAATTTTGAACCAAATCCGGTTTTTTCAAAGCACCCCAAAAATATCAATATGGGGAATACCCTTATCGTTTCACGGAGCATGCACTGTTTTCTTGATACGTTTTGTCCTTTGTGTTCGATTGCATTGATGTCTGCTTCACACATATAGCCGTAAGCGCATGTTTGAGTTTTTATTATACGTTTTAAGTCGAAAACCAAAGATTTGAAGTGCTGAATAAATGTAGGCGCCTTGGTGTCGTGAGTGTTGAGATGCGTTCTGGCAAACCCCAGCCGTGCAATTGGATGCCGAGCAGGGGTGTGCGAAAATTTTTCAAAAAATTTCAGAAAATCGAGTTTGTCAGAAAACAAAGGCTAAAACGGCCAAAAAGCAGAAAATTTTCAGAAAAAATACTCATTGCATTTTAACTTTTTTCGAGAGGAAGGAGAGTGTAATTCTGAATATATTTGTAATACAATATCTACGATACTGGACAATTAACTAATAAGACATTGGTAGTAGCGATGGCACGTCAATGACAGGTACTCAGAGAGTCGGGGGGGGTCGTATTCGGCCACGATAGGCTTTCTAATCGGGTACCTAGACGAGTTGAAAGGAACTTTCGCAGCAGCACGTGCTGCTCCGAGGAGCACGTGGCCTGTTCGATAGGACTACGCGGCGCAGAGAGAAAAAACCCTTGCCGCACCCCCATTTCCCACGCGGCAGCACGTGGCCTGTTTGATAAGACTACGTGGCGCAGAGAGACAAAACCTTTGCTGCGCCCCCGTTTCCCACGCAGCAACACGTGGCCTGTTCGATAGGACCACCTGGCGCTCAGGGCGCCTCCCCCCCACCCCTTCGATAGGAGCTGGTCTCCCCCAACAAGGATACGGTCCAAGTCACGGCCCGCAGCAGAGGATCAACCCCACAGCACTCCGCGACAGGGACATCACCCTCGCCACGGTCGACAGCGAGGGACCTCCCCTCGCCAACAAGCCGTGGGGGAGTCCCCTTAACGGTGCAGAAATCGTCGAGAAAGTGACATGTAGTCACCTTTCAGGAGCAGCCCCAAAAGGCAGACTGCGCTCTCTTTGGGATCGGGCCCCTTATATACGTGCTGTGCGGCTGATATGCGCCGGGTTAGTTCTGAAGCGATCGATCAACGTATTCAATCATGGGCATTGTGGCTCGTTCGTCGTCCAAACTCATCGTAGTCGAATAGAAAGCGTATCGTAGCCGAGTGAAACGGTTATGATTGGCGGCACGTGCTTCTCACTTGGACGACGATTAGGCCACGTGGCGCACGGAAATTACGTGGTTGTATCGTCGTCCAACCGCTTTGTAGTCGAATCGAAAGCCTATCGTGGCCGAGTTGCCCCCCCCCCGACTCTCTGAGTAGATCATCATTGAAGGCACTCACTCTGAGAGTTTTAGCCGAGAAATAGCCCACTAGGCCCCACAGCGGTTCCTGATGTGCTATTTCTCAAATATTTCTTGATTGTTTCTAGATTATTAGGCGGCCAAGATCATGTTGTTCACGAAATAGCCTAGAAGTAGCCGAGCAGTAACGGAGAAATAGCCAAGACGTGACAGGCACACCAACACGCGACGCGGCGTTTCCCCGCTCGCCGAGCAGCCGCCTTTGGCCTCCTGCAGCTCGGCGGGCCTTCTGGTGCTAGGCGGAGTCCAAGTACCGCCAACTTGGGTAGTTCAACATCCAAATCATGCCTCAGGAATGCGTCGTGTACGAAAAAACCTGCCTCAGAGCGGTTTTTGCCTCTGGTGCCCAGGTGATCCGCCATTCCTGTCTGAGATACTTGCAACCGCCCCGCAGCACGCTTCCGGAATCAACGTGCACTTTGCGGACTTAACGGCAATGCGGAGTTGAACTGTACATCCCTTGGAGAGCATTATTTGGCGTCCGATTCGCGGCAAACATTTTTGACGGTGATTTCTAGGCTATTACGCGGCAACCAGCTACTTCCCGACCATTTCCGGCTATCACACAGAAAGCAGGGATTCCTTGGCTATTTATTGTCTATTGATCGGGTGAATTTCTCAGAGAACGCCAGTACGTCAGCACAGTAGGGGTTGCATCCCTCGTTGTCAGCAGCTGCAGCTGACAGGTAACAGCAGCAGTTGCAATTGATATCGAGGGGTTCAACCCCAGCAAGTGTCGGAATCATAGACCGCTGTCAGCAGCAGCTGCTGTTGACAGCGAAGGCTTGCACTCGATCTTTACCCTGGGATGCAACCCCTATTATGCCGAAGTACTGAGTAGGTGAGCAGGGTTCGCGATAAATTCAGTTGCTGAGTTCTCTTCATGAGAATGCAGGTTTCACCATCACAAAACTGAGAAAAGTGAAAAGTTTCAGGAGAAACCCACGAAAACAGCTTAGAACAGCTATTTGGTGGGTGTTCGTACGCCCCAACTAACACGATTCATATAAGTGCTGGTTTTTTTTTCGTTTAGCGACCTATTCATGCTTTTCCGGAAGCGACAAATGCCGCGCAATATCAGTAGAAAAATGAGAAATCAGATGTTCGATACCGTTACCGAGCATCTGATTTCTCATTTTTCTTGTGATAATCCGCGGCATTTGCCGCCTCGCAAATGTGTGAATAGGGTGTAACAGCAAGGCGGAAGACGGCAGAACAAACATACATAGAAATTTAGTTATTTGTGGGTATAGTGACAATCAGCAATATTTTGTTCCTGAGCGTTTTTCCTCTGAGTTTTTACCAATTTTCACTTTTGTGATGATCATGTCTACCTTCTCATGAGGATACCATAACAACCGTTTCAAATGGCAAACCCTACCTTTAGTAGCAATCGCACCGTTGAACACAAGTAGTACCTCGTAAAGGACTAGATAAGCTGCGCTGTTCCACAGATCCGGATTTCGTTGATTTTTTCTGATTTTTTTCTGTTTTTCGCAGATTTTTCAGAAAACAGAAAGGCCAAAACGGCCAGAAAACAGAAATTTCCGCACACCCCTGATGCCGAGACAGCAGTCGTGGAAAAACCGTAATTTTCCTGTGCTCCAAATATTTCCGCCAAAGAATAGAGCAAAATAGCACGGACACCAACACTGGTTTCAGAAAAAGAGATCTACGTCGGTTGGCAGACCAGCTGGGATTGGGACAAGCCCAGCACTGTAACTCGTAAGATCGCATGGATCTTCTAGGTTTCCATGATCATATTTCAAGAGATCTCTTAAAGGACCATCGATGCACCCCCAGTGAGCTTCGAATTCTGCCTTTTCCCTACCACATCCAGGTGTGTGGCTCAGACTTCAGTTTGACCAACTTCCGAATATACAATGGACTTGTACATCATGTGGATAGTTATACGGCACCAGACGTTGAGCTAAAACATACTTTGGAGAAATAAAGTATTCAAGACTCGGGAAATCAGTATAAAAACAACGCGATGAAATAATCTAACTCAATACTTAATGGGCAGTATCTGAGTTAAACAGAGAATTGTTTAAAAAAAGAGGAAACGTTTCTGCAAAAACAATTGAACAATATCTACAGATGTGTTCGAAGGAGGGCATACACGCCCAAAAAGTGTTTGAGATAGTGATAGTGACAAACTCGTCGAAATTGATTTCTCGAAGACCGTCGCTTTGGCTTGTTTTTGGTGCTTCCAACGACGTGGGGCCGTAAGGGGGTCTGCCGTGTTGCACCGAACGGCGACTGGTCGCCTAGCGTCAGCCTTGACGCGGCGATAAAAGTGTTTCCCAACATTATCGGTTGGGTCATATACACATTGTCGCTATCATGAGCGACAGCCACGACATTTAGCACAAATCATGGCGGGATCAGCGTCGGAGCGATGGCACTGCCCGTCGTAGGAAAAGTTGTCGCGTGTTCGTCGCAGCGACATGTCGCGGAGGGCTGGCATAAGGGGTCTGCAGAGTTACAGAGACAGGCGAGTGGTCGCCGAGCGTCAGCCTTGACGCGGCGACAAAAATGTTGCTAAACATTATCATCGCGGCGTCGGTTGCAGCTCGCTGGCAGTGATGTAGGGCCGTCGCGGCGTCTAAACACTACGGTGCCCCCACTTCGCCCTTCACGCCGCGTCGGTTGCCCTCGTCGCCGAATGTAATCGATATTGCATCACACAGCTCTGTTTGCCGCTGCGAGCAACGCCGCGACTACAACTCTACAGAGTCTTTAAGAGTATTAGTTTCTCTGGCCCGTTGTAAACCCACCACCCAGTCAGGATTATCTGGATGGGTGATAAGACGAGCCCGAAACGATTCAGACAGGGCTCAGACGAGTCCGAAATTGTATCGAGCGATAGATTGCATTCAAGCGGTTGGTCTTGCAAAGCCATGATGATGGGGACATGATGATACCTCTGATGTTAAGAAGAACCGGCCATTATTCTCTACGTAGTCGTTCACGAATCGACCAGCTCCATGCTCCGTTTCCCGTTTCTCAATAAATGAAATTCTGTTTGTTTCGTGGAAGCTGATATTGATAATGATACATTGATAAGCCGAAATCTCAGCTGAATTATTTATGTTTATGTATATGTTTATGTTTATTACGTTGCATAAGGCACACGTGGTAAAGAGAAAACACAATAATAATATACACAGCAACATAGGCGAATAGCAGTGCTCAGAAAATTTCAGATGCAATGCTCTGATTCTGAAGGAAACACTACGGCTTAAGTAGTTTCACAGCCAAGCTTCGCTTGAAAATTTGTAGTGATAGCGTGAACGTCTGCGACTTTGTCAATTTGAGGTAGGTGGACCCAGCACGGTTTGTAAATAAGTTAGAGCGCAAGGAAGTTTTGGCTCGAGCAAAACTTATCTTGTTTCTTCCACCACGAGTGATTGAAGAAATACTTTTAAAAACTCATCAGCTCTCACCCTAACTTTGAAGCCATTGAGAATCTTGTGCACCATGCATACATCAAAAAGTCCCCGCCGAGATGCCAAGGAGTAGAGGCCAAGTAGCTCATTTCTCCTAGTTGCATTAGGTGTACTAGAGTATTGTGATATACCACATCTGACGGAAAGTTTTCGCGTGTAGTTATTCTGAACTTTTTCGAGGACAGCCGTAAACTTCTTGCTCGTTGGGTTGAAAACAGAGGTGCCCGATTCCACAATAGGTCTCACATAAGTAGTATAAGCCAAAAGCAGTACTTGCTCGTTTTGAGAAGTTAAACCTTTGAAGATTTGGAAAGTCCGTCCCATAGCATTTTTTGATATATTTTTGATTTGATTCGAGAAATCAAGCTTATTATTGTAAAGATATCCTAGATCCCTCACTTTATCAGTGCCTGCAATTTCTGATCCTTCTATGTTATATACAAAATTGTGGTTAGAATTACCAATGTGCATATGAAGACTCTTCGAGGGAGACAGTTTTAGCTGCCATTCCTTACACCAGACAATCAATTGATCGTTGCAGCTTAGAGGCGTCGTCAGTAGATGTAACTTTTCGGTAGATCTTGACATCATCCGCATTTCACCCCATCAATTTGTAGTTGCGAAGGGAGCTCAGATATATAAATAGTAAACAGAAGCGGTGACAACACCCCTCCTTGCGGAACACCGCTTGATATGCGAAAAATCTCTGAGTGACTTTTCCCAACTCGCACTTCGAAAGTTCTGTTTTCAAGATAGCTAGCGATCCACTGAGTCACTACTGGATGGAACTTCAACTGATGAATTTTATAGATTAACTTCCTGTGATTGACACTATCGAAGGCTTTTTGGAAATCAAAATGGATGGAACTTCAACTGATGAATTTTATAGATTAACTTCCTGGTTTCGACTGTAGAATGTACGCAGATGATATCAAAATCTATAAGAAAGTCGAGAACTGCGAGGATTCTAGGGCGATTCAGGCCGCAATTGATTACATAGGTAAATGGGCAGATACATGGGAGCTTCCCTTGGCCATAGACAAATCGTACCATCTCCGGATCGGGAAAGGAAATCTTGATATTAGTTTCACGTATACGTGAGGAGGTCAGACTCTCACGTCCGTTTCTGAAGTGATAGATCTAGGTTTTCAAATATCCAGTGATTTGAGTTTCAGACAGCATTACAGAAACTTTGTTAGGAAGGCTAATTATCGCACCTATAATCTTTTTGAGGTACTCAGAACTACTAATCCTCAGGCGCTTCTGCGAGCTTACAAGACCTATGTGAGGCCTTTAGTTGAGTGTGGAATCACAGTCTTTAACCCCGTGAAAAAGAAGGACATTGCCCTATTGGAATCCATTCAAAATAACTACACCCGCAAACTAATGATGAGATGTTCTGGACTCGCGTATTCCCAGGTGCCCAAAGGTGTCGAAAGAGCTAGAATTCTGAAACTGCCTAGTCTTCATAGGAGAAGGAAAAGAGCTGATTTCATAATGATGTACAAATTACTTACTAGAAAGTTGTCTATAGATCCCATAAAATTTTTCGGAGCTCCCATTTCAAGAAGCAGGTGCGGGAAACTTGGACTCTTTATTCCAATTGCGAGGTCACAAGCTAGGTCAGGGTTTTTTACTGACCGTAGCGTGAGCAAGTTCAATCAAATTCTAGGTGAGAATGAGTTCCTTCTGAGTGTGTCTTTGAGTACATTCAAGTCCCTTCTAAGAGACATCTGACCTTCAATCTACTTGTACTGATGGTTTTTTCTCCCACTTACTTCTACAATTACTTTTTGTTACTTGTTTTTGAATGTCATTTTCCGGCTAATCGGTTTTCTTTGTTTCCTCAGCGTAGGTTTTACAGTTGCGTTCAATATTTCAGTAATTCTGCGATTTTATATCAAGTTTTGTATTGCTTACGTGGACTTGTTCCGCGTCTCAAATAAATAAAAATAAATAAAATAAATAATATCACAGCTGTGTTTTTCATCCAGCCAGATAGTCCAATCATTCAAGCATTCTAAGAGATTCGTTTCGGTTGATCTGCCTTTCACGAAACCATGCTGCTCATGAGTGATGATAGCATTGCCTTCAAGGTGATTCATTACAGTCTACAGCAATGTTAGTAGGACCTAGTGAGGTTACGGACTCGTGCTAACATACGGTAGTTTGTTAGTGGTATCACTCATTTTTCCGGAACAGCTTTGGTAGATCGGTGAGTCTGTATGTTCATCGATACGACCACATCTGTGGAAGCAATGAACACAGGTGAAATGTGAGGGTGGAGGCCGAAACTCACCGACCAATTTTAGTTATTTCGAAAAAATGAGTGATAACACTATCAGGCTACAGTATGTTAAGAAGAATCCGCAACCTCACCAGGTCCTTCTTCCATTGCTGTAGACTATATGTGTTTCTTGAGCAGCTTCTCAAACAGGCGGCAGAGATTTGAAGTAAGCTCATTGGACGGTAATTTTCACATCTACTTGGTGGGTCCTTCTTTGGTATGGGTGTGACAAAACTATACTTCCATTTAGATGGTACTTCGCCACACAGAAGGGTTTGGTTAAATATATAAGAGAGAGGACAAGCAATGACATGAGCCGTTTTCTGAAAAAAGGAGAAGGGAATGTTTTCTGGAGTCCGAGAACTCAGGGCGACGGCCGGCGAACCTCTATGCCGAAATCGACGGCCGGCGCCCCACATTTTAAGGGTGCCGGCCAGCGGCGAACCATGCTGCATGCGACGCACACGCAGCGCGGGTATTGGCTCGCCCGCGAACCACAAAACACGTCACGCCATCTTCAATTCGGCCGGTTGGAAAGACAATTGATAATGATCACAACTGATCACGTCGTAACGTGGTTATCACGTGCACAGCCGGTATAAAAGGCGCCTCATCTCACTACAGTCCTCAGTTGGCATTCTACTGCCGGCCCTGGAAGGTGGCTTCGAGTCACTCTCCGGAGGCCAGCATATTTTTGACTGCTGAGGGGATAGGGGTATGCTCACGGCTGGGGGGGGGGCGGTTTTCGCCGCGATCCGCAGACTGCGGCGGACCGAGGCGGGGCGTTTCTCCGCCGTGGGGCGTGGTGACAAGCTCGAGATAAGCAATATTACAAATAGTGATCGCGGGCCATCTGGTAAAGAACGGCGGGCCGTCGACATACGGCTGGCCGGCGAACCAAAAGCGGGCGGCCGGAGGACGGAGACCGCGGGCCAGCTGGGAAAGGTTCGCCGGCCATCGTCCTGAGTACCTGAGAATGCGATTTGGGGCATTTGATTAATTCCTCATATATTTGAAGTGGAGAAAATGTGGGGAAGGAATCCATGGGGTGGCCTATGTCTGGCTCAAAGTTCACATGTGACCCATTGTCTTCTATGAAAACATTCAAAAATTCTTCCGCGAATAAGTTGGCTTTTTCTTAATCTTTAACTACAATCTGGCCACTCTTAACAAGGCATGGGATTCTAGATGAAGTTTTCAATCTATCGTTTAGCAATTTATAAAACTCTTTTCTATTGCCTGATCCAATCACTCTTTTTTCAACGTTCCGATTAAATTTACAAAGTTTATTCAGGAATCTTGTTGTATAAGCCTTGTAATCGTCCCAAAAACCTGTACTTTTTGCGTAATGGAAGAGGCAGAGGCGATGATTCATCATATTTTGCAGATAAATAGGAAGAGCTTTCGTAGAACGTGAACTATACAGTGTCCAAGGAACAAAAACAGAAATAGCATCATATAAAACTTCGAGGAACATTTCGTATTTCTCTTCTACTGAATTCATGGTGTTCAAGGAATCTATCCAGTGAACCTGAACTCAACAATTCTCCAAAACAAGTATACTCAGGAGGCACTTTCAAATCTTTGGAGCCCCACCCTATACCTGGCGTGTTGAAATCACCCACAATAACATTGCAAATGGGAGGTCTGTACACTGCAATCAAGCGAATTGAGGTGAAATCCTGCAGAATATCAACGGCAACAATTTCGTACGTACGCATTTGGAACAGACTCTGAATGCTCCAAAGAGTTTGAAAGTCGATGATGAATGAGAAGCATTACGCCTCCAACGACCTTAAATGGCCGATCACACCGGTAAACATCGAATTCACTGAGCAAATTCACCAGTACTGAAGCAGTAGTGTGCTGCGATTTTAGCCGTGTCTCTGAGAAAATCAAAACATCATAGTGATCGCCTAAGACATGATTCACGTAGACGCTATTCCTCGGTAAAGATCTGACGTTCGAGTAAAAACATTTGAGAAATGAGAAAATCGACCGAGGAAGCGCGTCTAGCTTCCCTGAGCAATACTTGACTGAGTACTATTTGACAAAATCTCGTCACCTTGACCAGCCTCCTGAGAAGTGTTGAAACGAGGACCTGGACAAGGCGAATTAGTCAGAGTGGCTCCGCGCCTCAGCATCCTTTTTTCAAAGGTTAGAGATTCCCTCAAGGACACCCCTTTCCCTGAAAAACTGCTGAGCCACGAAGCTTTCTTTACAGCAAGCTTTTGGAAGTAGGATGACGGTAACACCACTTTGATCAATCTAGACCTACCAGGAGCAAATCTGCCCATACGATAAACGGTCACTGGGAAACAATTGACTCTCAGATGTGAGAGTACGTTAATTACACTTTTGATGTCATACTCCATACGTGCTCGCATGAATTGGGAGCGATACTCAGGAATTCCCCTTAATACAATTGAGCGACTTCTCTCTACCTCATGGAACGACAAGTTGGGGCGTACGATTTGTTGGATTTGGGACCTATGCACCGGAAGAGAAGGTTGAGATGGCAACTAGTTACAAACAATGCTCTGATTCCCCTCGTAACAGCGTAGTCTCTCTTTTAGATCTTCGTTTTCTCTCACTAGATTTTTGTGTTGCTCTAATTGATTACGAAGAAGGGCATTCTCAGATAATACGCTACTGATCTGGGCTGTTATCACGACGAGTAATTTCTTCACGCAGTCAGGAACAGCTTCAGATATGCTGAGCTCATTCACAGCATCCATAAGAGTCGAAGGCTTCATTATCCCGTGTTGAGTTGAATCAGGCGACATTCCTGAGATAGGTGAAAAGCAGAAGGGTTGATTCATATATGATAGGCGAGTGTTCGTTCAGGTAGAAAAAAGCTCCGATCCAGAAAACTCGTATACAAATCACCTGTCAAGGTCGCAAATTTGATAACAGATATATGAGAACTCCCTTGCGACTAGGAGCAGCGCTTTCGAGGATTGACCAATAAACGCAGTAAACCACTATACTGCACACAGAAGTTACGAAAATATAGCAGCAAACCACAATGCTGCGCCGAGTATGATGAACAATTCAGCAGTAAGCCACAATACTGCGCCAAGTATAAAGAACGGAAAGGCCGTAAACCACAATACTGCTCCCAAAAGCCAAGAAGAATGTTGAAGCAGTAAACCACAATACTGCAATTGACGAGTCGTGTAGAAGATACCACTGATAGTTTATGTAGTGGTGATAAGCAGCGGTAGGTCAGGAGGCTCCTTCAGAGCTCAGTCAACAGCCGGCCGTCCGCGGTCAAGTCACGAGTAGAATGAGTGACTTTAAGTTAATTTATTATTATTATTTATTATTTATTTATTTATTATAATATATTTATTTATATATTTATTATCTATTTATTTATTTGTTATTTATTATTTATTATTTATACCAGTCGTCCTGCGGGCTCCGCCCGCCTGACGGCTGGGGGGGGGGGTCGCCCCCAGACCCCCAAATTTCCGCCTCCGGCGAAACTTGTCAAGTTGTCTTGGCATATATAGAATCCGATCAGAAATTATTTTTCCCCAATATATTTTGTTGTAGACATAAAGGTTGCCTGCCACTCATGTGGACACATGGAAAGGCGGACAGCGGTAATTTATAACGATAAAAGCAATAAATATGCTTCAGTTGTGCACGCACACAAAATCAATCCAAAGTGCGGCAAATCCTGTACATTAGCGTTCTCGAGCTCGTTTCAAAGACATTCTTCTTTCTGCGGCGTCCTGCGCATTGCTAAGTAGTACCGCACACTTTCTACGGCGTCCAGAGCACCCCCCCCTGAGGTCGCGCACACTTTCTACAGGCGCACACCTACATGGGTACCGTACACGTTTTATGGCGTTCAGGGCACTCTAACATGGGTCCGCAGATTTTCTATGTCGTTCGGCGCACTCCTAAATGGGTTCCGTACACTTTCTACGGCGTCCGGCACACTCTAACATGGGTCCCACACACTTTCTATGGCGTCCGGCGCACTCTTACATTGGTCCCGTACACTTTCTATGGCGTTCGGCGCACTCCTAAATGGGTTCCGTACACTTTCTACGGCGTCCGGCACACTCTAACATGGGTCCCGCACACTTTCTATGGCGTCCGGCGCGCTCTTACATGGGTCCCGCATACTTTCTGTGGCGTTCGGCACACTCCTAAATGGGTCCCGCACACTTTCTCTGGCGTCCGGCGCGCTCTTACATGGGCCCCGCACACTTTATATGGCGTTCGGCGCACTCCTAAATGGGTACCGTACACTTTCTATGGCGTCCGGCGCGCTCTTACATGGGTCCCGCACACTTTCTATGGCGTTCGGCGCACTCCTAAATGGGTCCCGCACACTTTCTATGGCGTCCGGCGCACTACAAAAAGGGTTCCGTGCACTTCCTACGGCGTCCGGCGCACTCTAACATGGGTCACGCACACATTCTATAGCGTCCGGCGTACTCTAATATGGGTCCCGCACACTTTCGATGGCGTCCGGCACACTCTAACATGGGTCCCGCACACATTCTATGGCGTCCGACGTACTCTAACATGGGTCCCGCACACTTTCTATGGCGTCCGGCGCGCTCTTACATGGGCCCCGCACACTTTATATGGCGTTCGGCGCACTCCTAAATGGGTACCGTACACTTTCTATGGCGTCCGGCGCGCTCTTACATGGGTCCCGCACACTTTCTGTGGCGTTCGGCGCACTCCTAAATGGGTCCCGCACACTTTCGATGGCGTCCGGCACACTCTAACATGGGTCCCGTACACTTTCTATGGCGTCCGGCGTACTCTCACCAGGGTCCCGTACACTTTCTATGGCGGCCGGCGTACTCTAACATGGGTCCCGCACACTTTCTATGGCGTTCGGCGCACTCCCAAATGGGTTCCGTACACTTTCTATGGCGTCCGGCGCACTCTTACATGGGTCGTGCACACTTTCTATGGCGTTCGGCGCACTCCCAAAAGGGTTCCGTACACCTCCTACGGCGTCCGGCGCACTCTTACATGGGTCCTGCACACTTTCTATGGCGTTCGGCGCACTCCTAAAAGGGTTCCGTACACTTCCTACGGCGTCCAGCGCACTCCCGCTGGGTCCCGCTGACTTTCTACGACGTCCCGTTTGATTCTTTCGGGCTTAACCCTTGTAAAACAGAAAAGTCTGCAACTACAGAATGCACACCGTAAACTGACGGACTGACTGACTGACGGACGGATGGACGGACGGACGGACGGACACCACTCTCCTTTATTACTATGGACTACTATTACTCCATTACTATTACTCCTAAATGGGTACCGTACACTTTCTATGGCGTCCGGCACACTCCTAAATGGGTTCCGTACACTTTCTATGGCGTCCGGCGCACTCTTACATGGGTCCTGCACACTTTCTATGGCGTTCGGCGCACTACAAAAAGGGTTCCGTACACTTCCTACGGCGTCCGGCGCACTCTAACATGGGTCCCGCACACATTCTATAGCGTCCGGCGTTTTCTAATATGGGTCCCGCACACTTTCGATGGCGTTCGGCGCACTCCTAAATGGGTTCCGTGCACTTTCTATGGCGTCCGGCGCTCTTAAATGGGTCCCGCACATTTTCTTCGGCGTCCGGCGCACTCCTGAATGGGTCCCGTACACATTCTATGGCGTCCGGCGTACTCTCACCTGGGTCCCGTACACTTTCTTTGGCGTCCGGCGCACTCTTACATGGGTCCCGCACACTTTCTATGGCGTTCGGCGCACTCCTAAAAGGGTTCCGTACACTTCCTACGGCGTCCAGCGCACTCCCGCTGGGTCCCGCTGACTTTCTACGACGTCCCGTTTGATTCTTTCGGGCTTAACCCTTGTAAAACAGAAAAGTCTGCAATTACAGAGTGCACACCGTAAACTGACGGACTGACTGACTGACTGACGGACGGACGGACGGACGGACGGACGGACGGACGGACACCACTCTCCTTTATTACTATGGACTACTAGTACTCCATTACTATTACTCCTGGGGGTGTGTATACAAGTCTGTTGGTACCTGCTCGTTGGTGCCCCTGCTTCTACTGAACCCAGCAGACGTTTGAGTGTACACAAGGAACGTTCGAGCGATATAGCGTGCACAACTATATCGCGAAAGTATCCCGCACATTGCATAAAGGTGTCGCCGTCCGGCACACTAAGGTCTCTGGTTCATAACACCTTAGGATCCGTACCTAGGGAGTCATGGAGTCTTTGGCCACAAGCCACTATTACTCCTAAATGGGTACCGTACACTTTCTATGGCGTCCGGCACACTCCTAAATGGGTTCCGTACACTTTCTATGGCGTCCGGCGCATTCTTACATGGGTCCTGCACACTTTCTATGGCGTTCGGCGCACTACAAAAAGGGTTCCGTACACTTCCTACGGCGTCCGGCGCACTCCCGCTGGGTTCCGCTGACTTTCTACGACGTCCCGTTTGATTCTTTCGGGCTTAACCCTTGTAAAACAGAAAAGTCTGCAATTACAGAATGCACACCGTAAACTGACGGACTGACTGACTGACGGACGGACGGACGGACGGACGGACGGACGGACGGACGGACGGACGGACGGACGGACGGACGGACGGACGGACGGACGGACGGACGGACGGACGGACGGACGGACACCACTCTCCTTTATTACTATGGACTACTATTACTCCATTACTATTACTCCTAAATGGGTACCGTACACTTTCTATGGCGTCCGGCACACTCCTGAATGGGTTCCGTACACTTTCTATGGCGTCCGGCGCACTCTTACATGGGTCCTGCACACTTTCTATGGCGTTCGGCGCACTACAAAAAGGGTTCCGTACACTTCCTACTGCGTCCGGCGCACTCCCGCTGGGTCCCGCTGACTTTCTACGACGTCCCGTTTGATTCTTTCGGGCGTAACCCTTGTAAAACAGAAAAGTCTGCAACTACAGAATGCACACCGTAAACTGACGGACTGACTGACTGACGGACGGATGGACGGACGGACGGACACCACTCTCCTTTATTACTATGGACTACTATTACTCCATTACTATTACTCCTAAATGGGTACCGTACACTTTCTATGGCGTCCGGCACACTCCTAAATGGGTTCCGTACACTTTCTATGGCGTCCGGCGCACTCTTACATGGGTCCTGCACACTTTCTATGGCGTTCGGCGCACTACAAAAAGGGTTCCGTACACTTCCTACGGCGTCCGGCGTACTCTAACATGGGTCCCGCACACTTTCGATGACGTCCGGCACACTCTAACATGGGTCCCGCACACATTCTATGGCGTCCGGCACACTCTAACATGGGTCCCGTACACTTTCTATGGCGTTCGGCGCACTCCTAAATGGGTACCGTACACTTTCTATGGCGTCCGGCACACTCCTAAATGGGTCCCGCACACATTCTATAGCGTCCGGCGTACTCTAATATGGGTCCCGCACACTTTCGATGGCGTCCGGCACACTCTAACATGGGTCCCGCACACATTCTATGGCGTCCGGCGTACTCTAACATGGGTCCCGCACACTTTCGATGACGTCCGGCACACTCTAACATGGGTCCCGCACACATTCTATGGCGTCCGGCACACTCTAACATGGGTCCCGTACACTTTCTATGGCGTTCGGCGCACTCCTAAATGGGTTCCGTACACTTTCTATGGCGTCCGGCGCACTCTTACATGGGTCCCGCACACTTTCTATGACGTTCGGCGCACTCCTAAAAGGGTTCCGTACACTTCCTACGGCGTCCGGCATACTCTAACATGGGTCTCGCACACATTCTATAGCGTCCGGCGTACTCTAATATGGGTCCCGCACACTTTCGATGGCGTTCGGCACACTCTAACATGGGTCCCGCACACATTCTATGGCGTCCGGCGTACTCTAAGATGGGTCCCGCACACTTTCGATGACGTCCGGCACACTCTAACATGGGTCCCGCACACATTCTATGGCGTCCGGCACACTCTAACATGGGTCCCGTACACTTTCTATGGCGTTCGGCGCACTCCTAAATGGGTTCCGTACACTTTCTGTGGCGTCCTGCGCACTCTTACATGGGTCCTGCACACTTTCTATGGCGTTCGGCGCACTACAAAAAGGGTTCCGTACACTTCCTACGGCGTCCGGCGCACTCTAACATGGGTCCCGCACACATTCTATGGCGTTCGGCGCACTCGTAAATGGGTACCGTACACTTCCTACGGCGTCCGGCGCACTCTAACATGGGTCCCGCACACATTCTATGGCGTCCAGCGTACTCTAACATTGGTCCCGCACACATTCTATGGCGTTCGGCGCACTCCTAAATAGGTTCCGTACACTTTCTTAGGCGTCCGGCACACTCTAACATGGGTCCCGTACACTTTCTATGGCGTTCGGCGCACTCCCAAATGGGTTCCGTACACTTTCTATGACGTCCGGCGCACTCTTACATGGGTCCTGCACACTTTCCATGGCGTTCGGCACACTCCTAAAATGGTTCCGTACACTTCCTACGGCGTCCGGCGCACTCTAACATGGGTCCCGCACACATTCTATGGCGTTCGGCGCACTCCTAAATGGGTTCCGTACACTTCCTACGGCGTCCGGCGCACTCTAACATGGGTCCCGCACACATTCTATGGCGTCCGGCGTACTCTAACATGGGTCCCGCACACTTTCGATGACGTCCGGCACACTCTAACATGGGTCCCGCACACATTCTATGGCGTCCGGCACACTCTAACATGGGTCCCGTACACTTTCTATGGCGTTCGGCGCACTCCTAAATGGGTTCCGTACACTTTCTATGGCGTCCTGCGCACTCTTACATGGGTCCTGCACACTTTCTATGGCGTTCGGCGCACTACAAACAGGGTTCCGTACACTTCCTACGGCGTCCGGCGCACTCTAACATGGGTCCCGCACACATTCTATGGCGTTCGGCGCACTCGTAAATGGGTTCCGTACACTTCCTACGGCGTCCGGCGCACTCTAACATGGGTCCCGCACACATTCTATGGCGTCCGGCGTACTCTAACATTGGTCCCGCACACATTCTATGGCGTTCGGCGCACTCCTAAATAGGTTCCGTACACTTTCTATGGCGTCCGGCACACTCTAACATGGGTCCCGTACACTTTCTATGGCGTTCGGCGCACTCCCAAATGGGTTCCGTACACTTTCTATGACGTCCGGCGCACTCTTACATGGGTCCTGCACACTTTCCATGGCGTTCGGCGCACTCCTAAAATGGTTCCGTACACTTCCTACGGCGTCCGGCGCACTCTAACATGGGTCCCGCACACATTCTATGGCGTTCGGCGCACTCCTAAATGGGTTCCGTACACTTCCTACGGCGTCCGGCGCACTCTAACATGGGTCCCGCACACATTCTATGGCGTCCGGCGTACTCTAACATGGGTCCTGCACACTTTCTATGGCGTTCGGCGCACTCCTTAAAGGGTCCCGCACACTTTCTATGGCGTCCGGCGCACTCTTACATGGGTCCTGCACACTTTCTATGGCGTTCGGCGCACTACAAAAAGGGTTCCGTACACTTCCTACGGCGTCCGGCGCACTCTAACATGGGTCCCGCACACATTCTATAGCGTCCGGCACACTCTAACATGGGTCCCGTACACTTTCTATGGCGTTCGGCGCACTCCTAAATGGGTTCCGTACACTTTCTATGGCGTCCGGCGCACTCTTACATGGGTCCCGCACACTTTCTATGACGTTCGGCGCACTCCTAAAAGGGTTCCGTACACTTCCTACGGCGTCCGGCGCACTCTAACATGGGTCCCGCACACATTCTATAGCGTCCGGCGTACTCTAATATGGGTCCCGCACACTTTCGATGGCGTTCGGCACACTCTAACATGGGTCCCGCACACATTCTATGGCGTCCGGCGTACTCTAAGATGGGTCCCGCACACTATCGATGACGTCCGGCACACTCTAACATGGGTCCCGCACACATTCTATGGCGTCCGGCACACTCTAACATGGGTCCCGTACACTTTCTATGGCGTTCGGCGCACTCCTAAATGGGTTCCGTGCACTTTCTATGGCGTCCTGCGCACTCTTACATGGGTCCTGCACACTTTCTATGGCGTTCGGCGCACTACAAAAAGGGTTCCGTACACTTCCTACGGCGTCCGGCGCACTCTAACATGGGTCCCGCACACATTCTATAGCGTCCGGCACACTCTAACATGGGTCCCGTACACTTTCTATGGCGTTCGGCGCACTCCTAAATGGGTTCCGTACACTTTCTATGGCGTCCGGCGCACTCTTACATGGGTCTCGCACACTTTCTATGACGTTCGGCGCACTCCTAAAAGGGTTCCGTGCACTTCCTACGGCGTCCGGCGCACTCTAACATGGGTCCCGCACACATTCTATAGCGTCCGGCGTACTCTAATATGGGTCCCGCACACTTTCGATGGCGTTCGGCACACTCTAACATGGGTCCCGCACACATTCTATGGCGTCCGGCGTACTCTAAGATGGGTCCTGCACACTTTCCATGGCGTTCGGCGCACTCCTAAAATGGTTCCGTACACTTCCTACGGCGTCCGGCGCACTCTAACATGGGTCCCGCACACATTCTATGGCGTTCGGCGCACTCCTAAATGGGTTCCGTACACTTCCTACGGCGTCCGGCGCACTCTAACATGGGTCCCGCACACATTCTATGGCGTCCGGCGTACTCTAACATGGGTCCTGCACACTTTCTATGGCGTTCGACACACTCTAACATGGGTCCCGCACACATTCTATGGCGTCCGGCGTACTCTAAGATGGGTCCCGCACACTTTCGATGACGTCCGGCACACTCTAACATGGGTCCCGCACACATTCTATGGCGTCCGGCACACTCTAACATGGGTCCCGTACACTTTCTATGGCGTTCGGCGCACTCCTAAATGGGTTCCGTACACTTTCTATGGCGTCCTGCGCACTCTTACATGGGTCCTGCACACTTTCTATGGCGTTCGGCGCACTACAAAAAGGGTTCCGTACACTTCCTACGGCGTCCGGCGCACTCTAACATGGGTCCCGCACACATTCTATGGCGTTCGGCGCACTCCTAAATGGGTTCCGTACACTTCCTACGGCGTCCGGCGCACTCTAACATGGGTCCCGCACACATTCTATGGCGTCCGGCGTACTCTAACATTGGTCCCGCACACATTCTATGGCGTTCGGCGCACTCCTAAATAGGTTCCGTACACTTTCTATGGCGTCCGGCACACTCTAACATGGGTCCCTGCACACTTTCTATGGCGTTCGGCGCACTCCCAAAATGGGTTCCGTACACTTTCTATGACGTCCGGCGCACTCTTACATGGGTCCTGCACACTTTCCATGGCGTTCGGCGCACTCCCAAATGGTTCCGTACACTTCCTATGGCGTCCGGCGCACTCTAACATGGGTCCCGTACACTTTCTGTGGCGTTCGGCGCACTCCCAAATGGGTTCCGTACACTTCCTACGGCGTCCGGCGCACTCTAACATGGGTTCCGCACACTTTCTATGGCATCCGGCGTACTCTAACATGGGTCCCGCACACTTTCTATGGCGTTCGGCGCACTCCTAAAAGGGTCCCGCACACTTTCTATGGCGTCCGGCGCACTCTTACATGGGTCCTGCACACTTTCTATGGCGTTCGGCGCACTCCTAAAAGGGTTCCGTACACTTCCTACGGCGTCCGGCGCACTCCCGCTGGGTCCCGCTGACTTTCTACGACGTCCCGTTTGATTCTTTCGGGCATAACCCTTGTAAAACAGAAGTCTGCAATTACAGAATGCACACCGTAAACTGACGGACTGACTGACTGACTGACTGACGGACGGACGGACGGACGGACGGACGGACCCCACTCTCCTTTATTACTATGGAATGATATTTATTATTATTTATTATTTATTTAAGTTACTTTAAATTACTTAGTTAAATTACTTAAGTTACTCCTTTGCTCCTTAAAACAGTCTCGAGCGCACTCCTGACCTGGCACGCTGTTTCTCTCTTCTCTAGCCAAGAAGTCAGTCAGATCTGACTGAATCGATTCAGTCAGATCTGAATGAGTGATTCAGCTTAACTTGTTTGTTGCTGACTTTCTCTGTTTAGCCTAGGTCGCTATTTTACAACACGTACGTCTAAAATGTGTGCGGCTCATCTGAATTCTTTTCAGAACATGGATTCAGATAGGCTGAACTGAAATTTTCGCCGGCTTTACTACAGGCCTCTATCTCAACCGATTTGTCACCGGCTTCATTATTTCAAACGAGCGGGCTTGCTGCTGTGTAAATCGTCCACTTCGATTCCAATACAGAGACAACTCGATATTTCTTTATTTGCATCGCGTTTTCTCCGGTTTTTCATCAATTTTCAATACTACTGGCTCCGATCCGTGGCAAGGTGGGCGAAGAGTTTTGACGCGGTGCATTTCCTCCTCAAATAGTATGAAAATGAAACTCGGCCGAATCGTTCAAATTTGTGTGCTCTGGGGTTTTTCGATGTGCTCATCACGATAGTGTAGTTTTCAGCGTGTGGGCTTAACAAATAATACGGAATTCTCCAAATTCGGAGGTGCGAGAAAAGTTATGACCTGCAATGTATACCGTATTTCCTGTTATTGAACACACCCTCTACATATTTGAACCCCTCCCTCTAATTGAACCCCCTTTCGATGGAGGTTGAAAAATAGAACACCCCCTGTTATTAGAGCCCCCCCCCTCAGCTGAAAAGACATTGTAGACTCATTCCTACCGGACGTGAAGTGCTGGAGATGTCGACACCCAAAACCTTGTCGACATTTCCGAAGGGATTGATCTCGAGGAGGATTCAAACAATGACTTTAGTGATGATGATCTCCTAGTGCTCGCCGAGTAATGCACTATTGTCTCACTTTGGTTTGCCCAATAAGCTTTGTTCGTCCATATTGGCTCTTGATTTCTTGGTTGAAAATAAGAGCCTCCCTCTCTAATTAAACCCCCTTTTGGAGGAGGTTGAAAAATAGTACACCCGGGTGTTCAATAACAGGAAATACGGTACTTTCCAAGCAGCAGTCTGGGCAGCGAGTGGATTGCTAGGGCAGCACAAAGGTACGACATCTATCACGAGATCTCTTTGTGTCGCCCTTGCTATTCTCTTTAAAGGCGGTGTTCACGATGATTTTCGTTCCCGAGTTCTCCACTCAAAACAATGCTTGGCAACAAGTGTTACCAACATTACGAAAAAACGGCGAGAAACGCACTAAAACATCTTATTTCAGTGACATTATTCCCTGACCTGGACTAGTTGTCCAATTGGATGAAACATGTTACCGATGGTTGTCACCGGTAAAGAATGGGGCTAATCAAAAATGGAAAAGTATTCTAGGCATAACGGTATTAGTTAGGGTCCGAAAGAAAGAGCGGAGCAACAGAAAGTAGCGAATTGCAAAAGACGGGTCCACAAGAGATTTCGTTGTCACAACGAGCAGTTCCAGTGAGAGTAAAAAGGTGAGCTGAGAGTAAGGGATTTGGTGCCCTTCTTGGGCGTTTTTCCCGATTTCTTCATCATTTCTGTTATACTCGGAGGCCAAACAATCGATTTAACGATTAATCTCGAAATCGAAGATTATCGTGAACACCGCTTTAAGGTGAAAACCCTTCTTGCTTCAAATCCCTCAGTTGTAGATGTAGAGATGGCATGATTTAAAGGCAGTGTTCACGATTATTTTCGTCCCCGAGTTTTTCACATAAAACAATGTGTTGGCCTACAAGTGTTACCAATATTACGAAAAAACGGCGAGAAACGCATTAAAACGTCGTTTTTCAGTGACATTATTCCATAACATGGACTAGTTGTCCGGTCGGATGAACATGTTCAGGGTGGTTGTCACCGGTGGAAAATCGGGTCAATCGAAAGTATAAGAACATTTTATGCAAAGCAGGATTAGTTATGGCCCTAAGGAAAGAATGGAGCAATAGAGAGTAGAGAATTGCAAACGAAGGGTCCACAATAGATTTCATTGTCACAACAAACACTTCCCGTGATACTTAAAGGCAGCAGACACGCTCAAAAATGGTATCGATTCTATGACATAAATCAAAGGCTTGGAGCTAATTGTATTCGGAACTAACGAAAAAACGAGCGAAAACTGTGGGCAAATACAGGAAAACGGTTATTTTTTTATCAGGTGAAAATGGACGAGTTTTACGGCGCGCAGTTGAAACAGCGAATATTAGCAACAAAACGGATGAGATAGAGAAGCCAATATACTCTTATAGCCTGTACTGGAACGTTAACCTCGTTGGAAGCATCAAAAACCAGACAAAGGGACCGTATCGGTACTATCAATCTGGACGAGTTTGTATTTTGGGGAGGGGTTACAGAAGCTTAGGCGCGGGGTTGCAGAAATTTTTCGAATTGCATTGCTGGAATTTAGTAGTTTTGACTCGTTTTTGACGCTTCAAACGGCGTGAGCGGTCCACTAGGAGCCATGCGTCTTCAGAAGCAGAGTTATTTCTACAACTTTTTTGAGCGTGTCTACTGCCTTTAAGAGGCGGGGTGATACTTGAGGATTTCGTGTACTTCTGGTGCCTGTTTCTCAATTTCTACGTTGTTTTAGTTCTACCCGGGGACCAATTAATTAGTATAGCCTTCTACTTGTCTTCTACTCATGTTCTAGTCATCCCTATTTTTCTATTACGTGTGCCTTAAAGGCATCGTACACGATGAAAACCGAATTCCAGCTTTTCCGTTCACTCGGAACACTTGATCATAATAATGCCAATCAAAAAGTTTGGAGTTTCAAAATCGCCTGTGAATGGAGATGAGTTTACCTCAAAAGGGCTTCCTGGGTTTTGGGGGCCGGCCTTTGGGTCGATCCGTTGTTACAAGGAACAAAGCTCCGTGGTCGCTTCCGGCGATTGTGCTTTGACGCGTCGTAGGTCGCAATTCACACGCCACTTGATTTCACGTTCGGCATTGATCGAAAGCAGCTGACAGCAATGGACGCAGCAGCTAGTAACCCTTTTTAGTTCCGTTCAAGAAAAAAAAGGTCGCTTGTCTGAATCGCGTTCTCTGTGAATTGCTTCCAACGCTGCGCCAAGGAACGAATCGTAAAGCTGTTCCTTGCGTTCTTAGCGCAACTATCCCAAGCTCATGTCGGCGGGAAGTTCAAATTTGCTTTGAGCTTTTTTGAAATGGGTTTTCCTTGAAAAGTTGAGATTTTTAACGGGGCTTTTTGCAATCTTCAGTCACTATAGGGATATAACAACACGAAAAAGCCAAAAACTCGAGTATGGATTTCATCGTGTACGATGCCTTTAAAGGCAGTGTTCACGATAATCTCCGATTTTGAGGTCAATTGTTTGGCTCCTCAGTAGAACTAAAATGACGAAGAAAACTAGAAAAAGGCGCCAGAAGGGCACGAAATCCTTTACTCTCACCCCGCCTCTTTACTCTTATAGGAACTGATCGTTGTGACCGCGAAATCTTTGGTGGACCCGTCTTTTGCAATTCTCTACTCTCTATTGCTCCGTTCTTTCCTTCGGACCCTAATTAAGACTGTTTTTCGTGAAATATTCTTCCATTTTCGATGAGCCCCATTCTTCACCAGTGACAACCACCGTGAACATGTTCATACAACCGGACAACTAGTCCATGTCTTAGAATAATGTCACTGATATAAGACGTTTTAGTGCGTTTTTCGCCATTTCTTCTTGATTTTGATAATACTTGGTGACCAACGCATTGTTTTGTGAAGAAAGCTCGTGAACGAAAATCATTGTCAACACTGCCTTTAAAGCCACAGTCCAACCTCGAAATCGAATTTTCGTTTTCCTGCTTATCTTGGAGAAAATTTTACGCTGATCACAAATCTGTCTCCAGAATCGCTCAGAAACCACTACGAACGGAGTTATGGCCCCTCAAAAATTCTGAATTTGAACGGCGAGAAGTTTGCGGACGAGTTGTCTCGGGCCTGTTTTTTCTCGTTATTAGCAGCCATCGTCTTGAGGCAGGTCACAAAATAAAGCCACACCGAAAACAAATGGAAGAACATAGATTTTGTTCAAAACCGGTCGCGCTTCTCTTCCCTATCGAGTCCAGAAGCTTGTCGGTGGGCGTTACCCATTTTTTCTACCTTGGGGGCGGAGTCGACTTTTTCCTTGCCTTTTCTCGCTTATTTGAGCGAATTGAGATTTCGCGCTTGGTAGAGTTTCTATTCGCGACGACCGGAGTATAATGTCAAAAATTACCCCTGAGCTTGGACTGTGCCTTTAAGCAGCGTATTCGGAAAATAAAAATAAATAAATAGCGAATAATTTATTTATCGTGAACACTGCCAATAATGGAACTTACAATAATTGAACTCCGGGTATTTCTAACTATCGATTGTGATTAGGTCTTGGTGAAATATATTTTGTGATAAGGATGTTTCGACGAAAAACTAACGCGCGCTGCTTGTCAGGATCGGAACCAGGGATTAGCGGAATTCCGCGTTTCGCGAAGTTTCGCTTATTCCAGGGACGTTTCGCACCGGATATGCGAAAACCGCAGCAGGTGCTGCGGAACGTAGAATTATCTGGTTTGTGTAGACAGATGAGCTATTCAATAATTGTAATTTTTTTGCGCCCCGCTCACCGAAAACCGAATTTTTGAGCGTTTCGCCTCCGATTTTCCATGCCAGAGAAATCTTTTTGTGTGCAGAATTTCAAAAAACTATTCTCCGGATTTTCATATATTTATTCCTCTCATCCCTGATCGGAATCGAGAGTTCTTCAGGAATGCCACACAACTTACGAGATCGCTCTCTTTTTGTGGAAAAACGTGTTCATGGTGTCCTTGGAGAGCTACCGCAATCGGCTAAATATGTAATAGCCTTGCTCAAGCGATCTTAGGTGCGTTCCAAGAACGTTTCACGACTCCGTGGAAGGAAAAACAACCTTCCGATCGAGAAATTTGCTTTCCATGGATGCGAATAAAAACTGAAAATTGCTCCCACGTGGCCGTGGCTACGTTTCCATGGACGCGTTTTGCCATGGGAATGTTCTTGGAACGCACTTCTGGCGATCGAAGCGCAGTCCGAAGCTTGACGGAGAATTGGAGCCGTGTAGCTCCGATCACGGAACCACCGCCCTGCAAGAAGCTTTGTGGCCCCCAGATGAGAGTCACTGAAGGCTGCAACCGGAGCACTGAAGCCTGTAGCAGGGGACTGACGCGGGACGTTGAGTGGGTGATCGGAGCCCATGGTTTTCCGGCCGGCTTTGGACAGCGCTCTGATCCCAAGTTCACCTGAGTGTTTATGCGAATTGCCGTCATACGAAACCAGTTTTTATGCAGACTGTCGAAGGCCTCATGGGTATTTCACAGTTGAAACACAATTGAAGTCCTCATCACGACACCACGCAAAACATACGAATTGATCAATCTTGGAACGATTCATTTGTTTTGCATAGCGTTATCAGCGATTCAAGTATAAAAGCTACCTCAGTGGTGAGGTTGTTTCATTCATAGATACTAACGCGTCAGACATTGGTCGGCGTTTCAATTTGTACTAACGATATCTCATTATGCAATCGCTCAAACACAAATCTCTGGTTCCCGTAAGTTGATTCGCTTCGAACTTTTCAACGGGTGCCAGTCATGATGGTAGCGTTCGAGAATGGCATACCTACATATCAGGGCTGGGATTCACGAAACGATAACCTCGGTTTAGATATGGTTTGTGGTAAATCGATTCGCACACGATGTGCCTAACCATGGTTACGCTAGCCATGGTTAAAACATGGTTAGCATTTCGCGAATTCCACTCCAGGGAGGTGCGAAACAAAACTCGAAGTTTTGAAAATCGGAGCTTGTTTAGAAATTTGGCCATCGGAAATGAGACCAAAAATTTTGGAAACCAGTGCTCGTTTGGACTGCGGGGCATTCCCCCCCCCCCGTCGGTAAAAGAACCATCCCTGATTTTAGGAAGGGGTTCAAACTTCGGTATATGTTAAATTCTGACGGGGATAAGGAAGTTCGGTGCAGAACTACTTTGGGGGGGGGGCACTCAGGATTGAAGGATGAATGATACCGACTTCAGGGGTCGTATTCGCCATCAACCCGCCGGGGAGTCGAAGGGAAGATGAGGTGAAGTTTCAGTACAAAGTGCGCGCTCCACGGCCACCTCTCGCCTTCCTTGGCTTCCCTCGCAACCGCCGGAATTTTTTGAATCGCGTAGCTGAAGAATGGCCGCTTAGCGATGGAATCTTTATCTTTTCGCAGTGATATCGATACGTAACACAGTTTGCAATTCCATCTTACATGGTGTAAGATGGGTTGATCTGCTCCTCTGCCGCGCGCGGTATCATCCCTTCTGCTTCCCTTCGACTACCCTCGGCGGGTTGTTGGCGAATACGACCCCAGGAATCGAATGATTTCCATGGAATTCCATGAAAACAATGACTGATAGCGATATTAGGCATCTGATATCAGCAGAAATTTTATTTTCATGGATGAATCATTTACATAATTTTCCCAAATGGCCCCCAACTAGTTTCGCACCGGAAGCTCTACCAAGCCTTGACATTCTTGAAGGAAGAGAATCCTGAATTCAGGTTGGATGCCAGGGGCTATCTTAGCGGGGGGGGGACATTGGGTTATCGCACTTGGCCGCGCCCATTTTTCCGTGATGCAATGACTCTCCTGATTTTGGCAGGGGAGCGAATTCTTGGGTAGGTGCTCAAATTCAGTGCGGCACGATAAAATGGGCATGGCCAAGTGCATCGCGCCGTAGTGCCCCCCCCCCCCCGCTAAGATAGCACCGGGAGCCACAGTCTGTCCGTGTCCTGCTCGTTTTGGTTAGGGCCTCCCTTGAGCATGGCTGCATGGTATGGGGAGCGTCAAGGGGTGGTTGTAAAAATAAATGTTTTGGGAAAAGTTAGAAAAATAAGAATTGACCTGTCCCGAAGTCTCATGATAGTTTTAAAAGATTTATTGCTAAAACAGCGAAAGTGAGCCTCCCAAAACTTTAAACGACAGCGAAAATTGTCGGTAAGCTTTCGGTTGCACCTTCGTCAGATCTGAAGAAACATGTCAATTTCAACTTTAAAGTGCTGAAGCTACTCAGAACGTCGGAGGGCCGTGTGCCCGGGAATTTTCGAGCAAGGGCGAGCGGCGGGGGCCATGTTTTGCGGGCGGAGAATCAGCAGGCGCGAGGCGGGGGCGCCACCAAATTTCGTTACCTTGGTCCTGCAGGAAAAATTCGAAACAGAGGAAAACATGTTCGCTCGGGCATATCGCATGACACGTTGAACGAAAGAATCAAACCCGTACCACATACGGAGCACAATTTTATGATGACTTCACTGAAGGCACCACTGAGTAAGTACTTACATCGTCGCGCACATCGCGGGGTGTCAGTAAGGTAGGATCCCCAGTCTATCGATTAGACTTGCATGGGACACCCACAATGGGGTTTTGGAAAATTTTGGAGAAGGAAGTAGCACCCGTCCAGGGTGTGAGAGAGGAGTAATCTCCAAATACCGTGCGGTACCGATTGCCACGATAGCCGTAAAATGGCGTGTGTGATGGTGTAGATGCAGAATCCATGGTAACAGCGACGCCTATTTTATTGATTAGCTGCGGAAATCTTGAAAAAACTTTCACGTCTCCTTCGGAAAGCGGTAATTTCAGGTAGAAATGTTCATGAAAGTGGCAGTGAAATGTGACTGAGAGTTAATAAGGGTACTGGCTTGGTAATTGAAGGGATTTTGGGTAATCAGACAAGAATTTCAACCTCGTTTGTTATCTATTCACTCTGACTATAAGGCTGCTCGGTTTCATTTCTTCAATCAGAGTTTTGACCAACAGTAAGATCATCCCACACCCGAAGTTTTCCTTCCTTGCCGATTTTTGGTTTTAAATGTTTTTTTCCCGAATCGCAGCCAACACTAAAATCACCCTCCACCCGGGGATTACCTCCTTTGCCTAACGGTGCAGCCAAAGGCTGCACCGTCCATTCAGGGTGTCAAATGATTTAAACCACTCCAAATTGCAGCCAACACTAAAATCAGCCTCCACCCGGGGATTACCTCCCTTGCCTGGCGGTGCAGCCGGAGGCTGCACCGTCCATCCAGGGTCTCAAATGATTTAAACCACTCCGAATCGCAGCCAACACGAAAATCAGCCCCCACCCGTGGATTACCTCCCTTGCCTGGCGGTGCAGCCGGAGGCTGCACCGTCCATCCAGGGTCTCAAATGATTTAAACCACTCCGAATTGCAGCAAACACGAAAATCAGCCCCCACCCGTGGATTACCTTCCTTGCCTGACGGTGCAGCCGAAGGCTGCACCGTCCATTCAGGGTCTCAAATGATTTAAACCACTCCGAATCGCAGCCAACACTAAAATCAACCTCCACCCAGGGATCACCTCCTTTGCCTAACGGTGCAGCCAAAGGCTGCACCGTCCATTCAGGGTCTCAAATGATTTAAACCACTCCAAATTGCAACCAACACTAAAATCAGCCTCCACCCGGGGATTACCGGATTATCTCCCTTGCCTGGCGGTGCAGCCGGAGGCTGCACCGTCCATTCAGGGTCTCAAATGATTTAAACCACTCCGAATTGCAGCCAACACTAAAATCAGCCTCCACCCGGGGATTACCTCCTTTGCCTGACGGTGCAGCCGGAGGCTGCACCGTCCATCCAGGGTCTCAAATGATTTAAACCACTCCGAATTGCAGCCAACACTAAAATCAGCCCCCACCCGTGGATTACCTCCCTTGCCTGGCGGTGCAGCCGGAGGCTGCACCGTCCATCCAGGGTCTCAAATGATTTAAACCACTCCGAATTGCAGTCAACACGAAAATCAGCCCCCACCCCTGGATTACCTTCCTTGCCTGACGGTGCAGGCTGCACCGTCCATTCAGGGTCTCAAATGATTTAAACCACTCCAAATTGCAGCCAACACTAAAATCAGCCTCCACCCGGGGATTACCTCCCTTGCCTGACGGTCACCGTCCATTCAGGGTCTCAAATGATTTAAACCACTCCAAATTGCAGCCAACACTAAAATCAGCCTCCACCCGGGGATTACCTTCCTTGCCTGGCGGTGCAGCCGGAGGCTGCACCGTCCATCCAGGGTCTCAAATGATTTAAACCACTCCGAATTGCAGCCAACACGAAAATCAGCCTTCACGCGGGGATTACCTCCCTTGCCTGACGGTGCAGCCAAAGGCTGCACCGTCCATCCAGGGTCTCAAATGTTTTAAACCACTCCGAATTGCAGCCCAACATGAAAATCAGCCCCCACCCGGGGATTACACACCTCCCTTGCCTGGCGGTGCAGCCGAAGGCTGCACCGTCCATCCAGGGTCTCAAATGATTTAAACCACTCCGAATTGCAGCCAACATGAAAATCAGCCCCCACTCGGGGATTACCTCCCTTGCCTGACGGTGCAGCCGAAGGCTGCACCGTCCATCCAGAGTCTCAAATGATTTAAACCACTCCGAATTGCAGCCAACACTAAAGTGAGCCTCCACCCGGGGATTACCTCCCTTGCCTGACGGCGCAGCCGAAGGCTGCACCGTCCATCCAGGGTCTCAAATGTTTTAAACCACTCCGAATTGCAGCCAACATGAAAATCAGCCCTAACCCGGGGATTACATACCTCCCTTGCCTGGCGGTGCAGCCGAAGGCTGCACCGTCCATCCAGGGTCTCAAATGATTTAAACCACTCCGAATTGCAGCCAACATGAAAAACAGCCCCCACTCGGGGATTACCTCCCTTGCCTGACGGTGCAGCCGAAGGCTGCACCGTCCATCCAGGGTCTCAAATGATTTAAACCACTCCGAATTGTAGCCAACACTAAAGTCAGCCTCCACCGGGGGATTACCTCACTTGCCTGACGGTGCAGCCGAAGGCTGCACCGTCCATCCAGAGTCTCAAATGATTTAAACCACTCCGAATTGCAGCCAACACTAAAGTCAGCCTCCACCCGGGGATTACCTCCCTTGCCTGACGGTGCAGCCGAAGGCCGCACCGTCCATCCAGGGTCTCAAATGATTTAAACCACTCCGAATTGCAGCCAACACTAAAGTCAGCCTCCACCCGGGATCACCTCCCTTGCCTGACGGCGCAGCCGAAGGCTGCACCGTCCATCCAGGGTCTCAAATGTTTTAAACCACTCCGAATTGCAGCCAACATGAAAATCAGCCCCCACCCGGGGATTACATACCTCCCTTGCCTGGCGGTGCAGCCGAAGGCTGCACCGTCCATCCAGGGTCTCAAATGATTTAAACCACTCCGAATTGCAGCCAACATGAAAATCAGCCCCCACTCGGGGATTACTCTCTTGCCTGACGGTGCAGCCGAAGGCTGCACTGTCCATCCAGGGTCTCAAATGATTTAAACCACTCCGAATTGCACCCAACACTAAAGTCAGCCTCCACCCGGGGATTACCTCACTTGCCTGACGGTGCAGCCGAAGGCTGCACCGTCCATCCAGAGTCTCAAATGATTTAAACCACTCCGAATTGCAGCCAACACTAAAGTCAGCCTCCACCTGGGATTACCTCCCTTGCCTGACGGTGCAGCCGAAGGCTGCACCGTCCATCCAGGGTCTCAAATGATTTAAACCACTCCGAATTGCAGCCAACATTAAAATCAGCCTCCACCTGGGATTACCTTTGCCTGACGGTGCAGCCGAAGGCTGCACCGTCCATCCAGGGTCTCAAATGATTTAAACCACTCCGAAATGCAGCCAACACTAAAGTCAGCCTCCACCCGGGGATTACCTCCCTTGCCTGACGGTGCAGCCGAAGGCTGCACCGTCCATTCAGGGTCTCAAATGATTTAAACACTCCGAATTGCAGCCAACATTAAAATCAGCCTCCACCCGGGGATTACCTTCCTTGCCTGACGGTGCAGCCGAAGGCTGCACCGTCCATTCAGGGTCTCAAATGATTTAAACCACTCCGAATTGCAGCCAACACTAAAGTCAGCGCCCACCCGGGGATCACCTCCCTTGCCTGACGGTGCAGCCGAAGGCTGCACCGTCCATCCAGGGTCTCAAATGATTTAAACCACTCCGAATTGCAGCCAACATGAAAATCAGCCCCACTCGGGATTACCTTCCTGTGCCTGACGGTGCAGCCGAAGGCTGCACCGTCCATCCAGGGTCTCAAATGATTTTAAACCACTCCGGAATTGCAGCGGCCAACATTAAAATCAGCCTCCACCCGGGGATTACCTTCCTTGCCTGACGGTGCAGCCGAAGGCTGCACCGTCCATCCAGAGTCTCAAATGATTTAAACCACTCCGAATTGCAGCCAACACTAAAGTCAGCCTCCACCCGGGGATTACCTTCCTTGCCTGGCGGGGCAGCCGGAGGCTGCACCGGGCATCCAGGGTCTCAAATGATTTAAACCACTCCGGAATTGCAGCCAACACTAAAGTCAGCCTCCACCAGGATCACCTCCTTTGCCTGCCGGCGCAGCCAAAGGCTGCCCCGTCCATCCAGGGTCTCAAATGTTTTAAACCACTGCGAATTGCAGCCAACATGAAAATCAGCCCCCACCCGGGGATTACATACCTCCCTTGCCTGGCGGTGCAGCCGAAGGCTGCACCGTCCATCCAGGGTCTCAAATGATTTAAACCACTCCGAATTGCAGCCAACATGAAAATCAGCCCCCACTCGGGGATTACCTCCCTTGCCTGACGGTGCAGCCGAAGGCTGCACCGTCCATCCAGGGTCTCAAATGATTTAAACCACTCCGAATTGCAGCCAACACTAAAGTCAGCCTCCACCCGGGGATTACCTCACTTGCCTGACGGTGCAGCCGAAGGCTGCACCGTCCATCCAGAGTCTCAAATGATTTAAACCACTCCGAATTGCAGCCAACACTAAAGTGAGCCTCCACCCGGGGATTACCTCCCTTGCCTGACGGCGCAGCCGAAGGCTGCACCGTCCATCCAGGGTCTCAAATGATTTAAACACTCCGAATTGCAGCCAACATTAAAATCAGCCTCCACCCGGGGATTACCTTCCTTGCCTGACGGTGCAGCCGAAGGCTGCATCGTCCATCCAGGGTCTCAAATGATTTGAACCACTCCGAAATGCAGCCAACACTAAAGTCAGCCTCCACCCGGGGATTACCTCCCTTGCCTGACGGTGCAGCCGAAGGCTGCACCGTCCATTCAGGGTCTCAAATGATTTAAACACTCCGAATTGCAGCCAACATTAAAATCAGCCTCCACCCGGGGATTACCTCCCTTGCCTGACGGTGCAGCCGAAGGCCGCACCGTCCATCCAGGGTCTCAAATGATTTAAACCACTCCGAATTGCAGCCAACACTAAAGTCAGCCTCCACCCGGGGATCACCTCCCTTGCCTGACGGCGCAGCCGAAGGCTGCACCGTCCATCCAGGGTCTCAAATGATTTAAACCACTCCGAATTGCAGCCAACATGAAAATCAGCCCCCACTCGGGGATTACCTCCCTTGCCTGACGGTGCAGCCGAAGGCTGCACCGTCCATCCAGGGTCTCAAATGATTTAAACCACCTGAATTGCAGCCAACATTAAAATCAGCCTCCACCCGGGGATTACCTTCCCAGCCTGGCGGTGGAGCCGAGGGCTGCACCGTCCATCCAGCGTCTCAAATGTTTTAAACCACTCGGAGTGCCAGCCAGCACTAAAGTGACCCTCCACCCGGGGATTACCTGCCTTGCCTGACGGCGCAGCCGAAGGCTGCACCGTCCATCCAGGGTCTCAAATGTTTTAAACCACTCCGAATTGCAGCCAACATGAAAATCAGCCCTAACCCGGGGATTACATACCTCCCTTGCCTGGCGGTGCAGCCGAAGGCTGCACCGTCCATCCAGGGTCTCAAATGATTTAAACCACTCCGAATTGCAGCCAACATGAAAAACAGCCCCCACTCGGGGATTACCTCCCTTGCCTGACGGTGCAGCCGAAGGCTGCACCGTCCATCCAGGGTCTCAAATGATTTAAACCACTCCGAATTGTAGCCAACACTAAAGTCAGCCTCCACCGGGGATTACCTCACTTGCCTGACGGTGCAGCCGAAGGCTGCAACTGTCCATCCAGAGTCTCAAATGATTTAAACCACTCCAAATTGCAGCCAACACTAAAATCAGCCTCCACCCGGGGATTACCTTCCTTGCCTGGCGGTGCAGCCGGAGGCTGCACCGTCCATCCAGGGTCTCAAATGATTTAAACCACTCCGAATTGCAGCCAACACGAAAATCAGCCTTCACGCGGGGATTACCTCCCTTGCCTGACGGCGCAGCCGAAGGCTGCACCGTCCATCCAGGGTCTCAAATGTTTTAAACCACTCCGAATTGCAGCCAACATGAAAATCAGCCCCCACCCGGGGATTACACACCTCCCTTGCCTGGCGGTGCAGCCGAAGGCTGCACCGTCCATCCAGGGTCTCAAATGATTTAAACCACTCCGAATTGCAGCCAACATGAAAATCAGCCCCCACTCGGGGATTACCTCCCTTGCCTGACGGTGCAGCCGAAGGCTGCACCGTCCATCCAGAGTCTCAAATGATTTAAACCACTCCGAATTGCAGCCAACACTAAAGTGAGCCTCCACCCGGGGATTACCTCCCTTGCCTGACGGCGCAGCCGAAGGCTGCACCGTCCATCCAGGGTCTCAAATGTTTTAAACCACTCCGAATTGCAGCCAACATGAAAATCAGCCTCCTAACCCGGGATTACATACCTCCTTGCCTGGCGGTGCAGCCGCAGGCTGCCCCCTCCCTCCAGGGTCTCAAATGATTTAAACCACTCCGAATTGCAGCCAACATGAAAAACAGCCCCCACTCGGGGATTACCTCCCTTGCCTGACGGTGCAGCCGAAGGCTGCACCGTCCATCCAGGGTCTCAAATGATTTAAACCACTCCGAATTGTAGCCAACACTAAAGTCAGCCTCCACCGGGGGATTACCTCACTTGCCTGACGGTGCAGCCGAAGGCTGCACCGTCCATCCAGAGTCTCAAATGATTTAAACCACTCCGAATTGCAGCCAACACTAAAGTCAGCCTCCACCCGGGGATTACCTCCCTTGCCTGACGGTGCAGCCGAAGGCCGCACCGTCCATCCAGGGTCTCAAATGATTTAAACCACTCCGAATTGCAGCCAACACTAAAGTCAGCCTCCACCCGGGGATCACCTCCCTTGCCTGACGGCGCAGCCGAAGGCTGCACCGTCCATCCAGGGTCTCAAATGTTTTAAACCACTCCGAATTGCAGCCAACATGAAAATCAGCCCCCACCCGGGGATTACATACCTCCCTTGCCTGGCGGTGCAGCCGAAGGCTGCACCGTCCATCCAGGGTCTCAAATGATTTAAACCACTCCGAATTGCAGCCAACATGAAAATCAGCCTCCACTGGGATTACTCCCTTGCCTGACGGTGCAGCCGAAGGCTGCACCGTCCATCCAGGGTCTCAAATGATTTAAATCACTGCGAATTGCAGCCAACACTAAAGTCAGCCTCCACCCGGGGATTACCTCACTTGCCTGACGGTGCAGCCGAAGGCTGCACCGTCCATCCAGAGTCTCAAATGATTTAAACCACTCCGAATTGCAGCCAACACTAAAGTGAGCCTCCACCCGGGGATTACCTCCCTTGCCTGACGGCGCAGCCGAAGGCTGCACCGTCCATCCAGGGTCTCAAATGATTTAAACACCTGAATTGCAGCCAACATTAAAATCAGCCTCCACCGGGATTACCTTCCTTCCTGCCTGACGGTGCAGCCGAAGGCTGCTTCGTCCATCGAGGGTCTCAAATGATTTGAACCCCTCCGAAATGCAGCCAACACTAAAGTCAGCCTCCACCCGGGGATTACCTCCCTTGCCTGACGGTGCAGCCGAAGGCTGCACCGTCCATTCAGGGTCTCAAATGATTTAAACACCTGAATTACAGCCAACATTAAAATCAGCCTCCACCCGGGATTACCTCCCTTGCCTGACGGTGCAGCCGAAGGCCGCACCGTCCATCCAGGGTCTCAAATGATTTAAACCACTCCGAATTGCAGCCAACACTGAAAGTCAGCCTCCACCCGGGGATCACCTCCCTTGCCTGACGGTGCAGCCGAAGGCTGCACCGTCCATCCAGGGTCTCAAATGATTTAAACCACCCGAATTGCAGCCAACATGAAAATCAGCCCCCACCTGGGGATTACCTTCCTTGCCTGACGGTGCAGCCGAAGGCTGCACCGTCCATCCAGGGTCTCAAATGATTTAAATCACTGCGAATTGCAGCCAACATGAAAATCAGCCTCCACCCGGGGATTACCTTCCTTGCCTGACGGTGCAGCCGAAGGCTGCACCGTCCATTCAGGGTCTTAAATGATCTAAACCACTCCGAATTGCAGCCAACACTAAAATCAGCCTCCACCCGGGGATTACCTCCTTGCCTGACGGTGCAGCCGAAGGCTGCACCGTCCATCCAGGGTCTCAAATGTTTTAAACCACTCCGAATTGCAGCCAACATGAAAATCAGCCCTAACCCGGGATTACATACCTCCCTTGCCTGGCGGTGCAGCCGAAGGCTGCACTGTCCATCCAGGGTCTCAAATGATTTAAACCACTCCGAATTGCAGCCAACATGAAAAACAGCCCCACTGGGATTACCTCCTTGCCTGACGGTGCAGCCGAAGGCTGCACCGTCCATCCAGGGTCTCAAATGATTTAAAACCACTCCGAATTGTAGCCAACACTAAAGTCAGCCTCCACCGGGGATTACCTCACTTGCCTGACGGTGCAGCCGAAGGCTGCCCCGTCCATCCAGAGTCTCAAATGATTTAAACCACTCCGAATTGCAGCCAACACTAAAGTCAGCCTCCACCCGGGGATTACCTCCCTTGCCTGACGGTGCAGCCGAAGGCCGCACCGTCCATCCAGGGTCTCAAATGATTTAAACCACTCCGAATTGCAGCCAACACTAAAGTCAGCCTCCACCCGGGGATCACCTCCCTTGCCTGACGGCGCAGCCGAAGGCTGCACCGTCCATCCAGGGTCTCAAATGATTTAAACCACTCCGAATTGCAGCCAACATGAAAATCAGCCCCCACTCGGGGATTACCTCCCTTGCCTGACGGTGCAGCCGAAGGCTGCACCGTCCATCCAGGGTCTCAAATGATTTAAACACTCCGAATTGCAGCCAACATTAAAATCAGCCTCCACCCGGGGATTACCTTCCTTGCCTGACGGTGCAGCCGAAGGCTGCACCGTCCATCCAGAGTCTCAAATGATTTAAACCACTCCGAATTGCAGCCAACACTAAAGTGAGCCTCCACCCGGGGATTACCTCCCTTGCCTGACGGCGCAGCCGAAGGCTGCACCGTCCATCCAGGGTCTCAAATGTTTTAAACCACTCCGAATTGCAGCCAACATGAAAATCAGCCCTAACCCGGGGATTACATACCTCCCTTGCCTGGCGGTGCAGCCGAAGGCTGCACCGTCCATCCAGGGTCTCAAATGATTTAAACCACTCCGAATTGCAGCCAACATGAAAAACAGCCCCCAGCCGGGGATTACCTCCTTGCCTGACAGATTGCAGCCGAAGGCTGCACCGTCCATCCAGGGTCTCAAATGATTTAAACCACTCCGAATTGTAGCCAACACTAAAGTCAGCCTCCACCTGGGATTACCTCACTTTGCCTGACAGTGCAGCCGAAGGCTGCACTGTCCATCCAGAGTCTCAACTGATTTAACCCCCTCCCAATTGCATCCAACACTAAACTCACCCTCCACCCGGGGATTACCTCCCTTGCCTGACGGTGCAGCCGAAGGCCGCACCGTCCATCCAGGGTCTCAAATGATTTAAACCACTCCGAATTGCAGCCAACACTAAAGTCAGCCTCCACCCGGGGATCACCTCCCTTGCCTGACGGCGCAGCCGAAGGCTGCACCGTCCATCCAGGGTCTCAAATGTTTTAAACCACTCCGAATTGCAGCCAACATGAAAATCAGCCCCCACCCGGGGATTACATACCTCCCTTGCCTGGCGGTGCAGCCGAAGGCTGCACCGTCCATCCAGGGTCTCAAATGATTTAAACCACTCCGAATTGCAGCCAACATGAAAATCAGCCCCCACTCGGGGATTACCTCCCTTGCCTGACGGTGCAGCCGAAGGCTGCACCGTCCATCCAGGGTCTCAAATGATTTAAACCACTCCGAATTGCAGCCAACACTAAAGTCAGCCTCCACCCGGGGATTACCTCACTTGCCTGACGGTGCAGCCGAAGGCTGCACCGTCCATCCAGAGTCTCAAATGATTTAAACCACTCCGAATTGCAGCCAACACTAAAGTCAGCCTCCACCCGGGGATTACCTCCCTTGCCTGACGGTGCAGCCGAAGGCTGCACCGTCCATTCAGGGTCTCAAATGATTTAAACCACTCCGAATTGCAGCCGACACGAAAATCAGCCCCCACCCGGGGATTACCTTCCTTGTCTGACGGCACCGACAATCCCTTTTCCACCGTCAAACAACCGTTCCTATGTGATTATTTATTGAGAATGCGGTTGCACTGGAATTACAGGCGTGATTCCCGGTGTGAGTTGTGTAATTGCACCATACACTATATTTTACGGCTATCGTGGCAATTTGTACCGCACGGCATTTTTCGTCTAGTTGAGAGAGGTGGTTCCCGGAAATTGTTATACAAGGAATCGATCATTCAAGCGATGACACAGCGGAGATGTTCTGCCCGGGCCCCGCGCCCTTTCGCTTGGATGTCCGGGCGTCGCGCCCATGATGAGTCATGGGGCTGGGGCGGGGACCTGTAGGGCGTCAGGCGCGGAGGGGGGCCCCGCCTCGGGTGGTGGCCATAGTGTATCAATACCCCCGAGGAGGCCGGAGAAACGGGGGAGGAGCGAGGTTTCTGATTGGACGCTACCCGGGATAGGCCCGGCCCCCGGCTGTTGCGTCCAATCAGGAACCTCGCTTCTCCCACGGTTCTCCCGCCTCCTCAGGGGTGTTGATACACGATGGCCACCACCCCCCCCCCCGCCTCGCTGAGTGGTGGGTACGGGGGCTCGGCCCTCCGACGTTCTGAGTATAAAAATGACCTCGGTCTGATTTGCGGTACAGTTAAAACAGCGGAACCCCAGGACCAATAGCAGACACAACAACAGTGAAGGTGACTAGACGAAAAATACAGTGCGGGACAAATTGCCACGATAGCCGTAAAATATAGCGTATGGGGCAATCACACAAGTTACACCTAGAATCACGCCTGTACTACCAGTGCAACCGCATTTTCAGTAAATGATCACATAGGAACGGTTGTTTGGCGGTGGAAAATGGATTGTCGGTGCAACCGAGGAAGCAAGAACAAAGATATCAGGTTGAAATCACTTGAAACCCAGATTGGACGGGGCAGCCTTCGGCTGCACCGTCAGGCAAGGGAGGTAATCCCCGGGTGAGGGCTGATTTTAGTGATAGTTACAATTCGGAGTGGTTAAAATCGTTTGAGACCCTGAATGAACGGTGCAGTCTTCGGCTGCACCGTCAGGCAAGGGAGGTAATCCCCGGATGGGGACTGATTTTAGTGTTGGCTGCGATTCGGAGTGCATTTGAGACCCTGAATGGACCGTCAGGCAAGGGAGGTAATCCAGGGATGGGGGCTGATTACAGTGTTGGCTGCAATTTGGGAAAAAATATTTGAAACCAAAAATCGGCAAGGAAGGACTTCGGGTGTGGGCCGATCTTACTGTTGGTCAAAACTCTGATTGAAGAAATGAAACCGAGAAACCTCATAGTCAGAGTAAATAGATAACAAACGAGGGTGAAATTCTTGTCTGATTGCCCAAAATCCCTTCAATTACCAAGTCAGCACCATTATCAACTCTCAGTCACATTTCACTGCGACTTTCATGAACATTTCTACCTGAAATTCCCGCATTCCGTAGGAAACGGGAAAGTTTTTTCAGGATTTCCGCAGCCAATCAATAAAATAGGCGTCGCTTTTACCACGGATTCTGCATCTACATCATCACACACGTCATTTTACGGCTGTCGTGGCAATCGGTACCGCACGGTATTTGGAGATTACTGTAAAGGTGTCCCTGCTGACTACCACGTGATTAAGTACCGGTTACCCGTGAATAGCGGGTAACCGGTACCTAATATCTCCGGCGCCAAACGCTTGATCTCCAAAGCTTCGAAAATCTTCCTCTCCACTGAGTTTTCCACTGAACTGTGAAGAACCGTCACAATGATAGAAGGTGGAGTTTCAAATCCATGCTTAAGAGTTCGATGCTTGGAAAAACTGCTAAGTGGGTATGCTGCCGGATCTCTAAGAGCCCTTCGATGTTCGTCCATTCTTTTGTGCAAGGGTCTTGATGTTTCTCCAACGTACTTATCGCCACATCCTGAACATTCCACTAGATACACTGTATGTTTCAGTTGGCATATTTACTTGCTGATGCAGTATTCGCCGGCAGCTCGACCACATCTGTTCTCTTAAAGTCTCGATGACGTAAGTAGACTCTGTTTCAGTTCAAGTGAACTCCTGTTTTCCATTAGCACAGCGCGAAGCGGTGGCTTTTTCGTTGAAACCTTATTATCTCTAGTTATATTTGACCGAGGCTCACCGCTCCGCTGCTGGTGATAATCGAAATCAACAGGTCACTAGAGATGTACCAGAGTTTAACTGTTTTAGGCTCGGCGGTGGTCGGAAAATAAGTCTGACCGAGAGGGCTGAATTTTTGACCGCCAAATTCACTTCTCTCGCCACAGTTTCATTCACGAACCGCATTATCATCGGAACTCCGTCTGGTGTGGAGTATGGTTTTCACTTGCACGGATTTCTCATTATGTAACCATTCTCTTTCAAAACGCTTTCCACCATTGAATCCACGTTCTCACATTGTCGGCTGCGGGCCTTATCCTTCGTCTTTACCAAGTTGCGTACCACATTAGCCTTCATGTAATACAATGGGTGGCAGCTTCTGGAGTGGAGCAGGATATTTCTAGAAGCTGGTTTCTTGTACCAGGGTAGCTCTTGTGTTCCTCCATCGAATCTGACCATGGTGTTCATAAACGGAAGAAATCCATCCGCGCCTGGCTGTTCAACAGTGAACTCTATGTGTGGATCCTGTGAATTGAGGGCACGAAGCATGTTGTCCAAATCCTCCTGAGTGTTACCAATTATCATGTATATAACGTCTATAGAAAATGATAACACTGGTCAACGATCTCCGTTCGATGTGATCAAGGAAGACTATCGCCAACAAAGGAGCTATTCTCGACCCCATTCCCAATCCGCGGTCCTGTTTGTAGAAACGTTTATCGAATTGGAAAACGTTGCACCGAAGCGTTGCTATTAGAAGATCTCGAATATTGGTTTCATCCAGTCCAATCGTACAAACCTCTCCTTCGTGTAGTCTCCACAGAGTAATCAGTGCATCAACAGCGTCAAGTATGTGTAACGAAATAGATGGTAAACCCCTCTTATAACTAAATGGGGGCTATTCTGGTTCCGGCTGACCGTCGACTGTCGGCCATCACCTTTCGTTATTTTACAACTCGACCTCCCGTGTTAGAGAGGCTACAACTGTCGGGCAAAGGGCGTGCACTCCCTTTTGCTCCGAAGTGCCTTCTACCTTTATTTTTGAGACTAATTTCAATTACGCATTTGACTCCAGTATTTTCTTTTCTCCTTTAATCAACATGATCACTTTATGAATAATATTTTATATGGAATAATAATTATAAATGAGGGGACATGGCAGCACAGCATAGCAGAACAGCAAATTCATGATGACAAGATGGAGAATTCACAAAATAGGCTTGGACGAAATTCGGGCCGCCATAGATGACGGCTGGCGGCCGTCGGCGAGCCCTCACGGACTACTCTACCCGGCTCCGCCCACCGTTTGACTCGGTGGTCGGGCCTAATGAGGGATGCAACGTTCATGGATGGTATAACATTCACTACATCCTGTAACAAAATAGATGGTAAAGCCCTCTTATAAATAAGTGGGGGCTATTCTGGTTCCGGCTGACCGTCGACTGTCGGCCATCACCTTTCGTTATTTTACAACTCGACCTCCCGTGTTAGAGAGGCTACAACTGTCGGGCAAAGGGCGTGCACTCCCTTTTGCTCCGAAGTGCCTTCTACCTTTATTTTTGAGACTAATGTCAATTACGCATTTGACTCCAGTATTTTCTTTTCTCCTTTAATAAACATGATCACTTTATGAATAATACTTTATTTGGAATAATAATTATAAATGAGGGGACGTGGCAGCACAGCATGGCAGAACAGCAAATTCATGATGACAAGATGGGGAATTCACAAAATAAGCTCGGATGAATTTCGGGCCGCCATAGATGACGGCTGGCGGCCGTCGGCGATCCCTCACAGACCACTCTACTCGGCTCCGCCCACCGTTTGACTCGGTGGTCAGGCCTAATGAGGGATGCAACGTCCATGGATGGTATAACATTCACTACATATGTTTATATTAGTGTACAGAGACACTGCATCGAAGCTTTCATAGCAGACGTTTCGAGGAGCTTGACACTGATTCACGGATACCACGAAATCATCGGTGTTGACAATGTGAGTGGCAACAAATCGCAGAAGAGGAGAGAGTAGCTTGACTAAGAGCCAACTAATCTCATCTGGTGGTCCTCCGCAACAAGAAATACTGGGTCTTGTTTTAATATTTTCTTCAGTCAACCTATCAGGAGCGGTGTTTCCTAGTTTATATGTCTTCACTGAAGAGTAGTATGTTGGCACACTTGGATGAAAGGTAATGAATCTTCTAGCCATTTCGGTAACATACTTTCTCCTCGGAACTGTTTTTATCGTCGTTTCCAGTTGCCTGTCCGTCCATCACCGAAGGTCCATTGTTTTCTCGTAATCTCGACTGATAGGCAAACTTATTGAAGCCTACATATAAAGAGTCCATGATAGCCTCGTCGACAGGTCGTGTCACTGCAAATGAAGGACCTAAATTCAATACGGCTTCCATATCAGTATCCACCTGATTGGTGGCTATGACTGTGCATCGCTTTGGTGGCACCGAATTCCATTCTATGAACGACTTATCACGTGTGATGGTGGTTTAACGTAAGTAAAGAAACTTTTCGTTCAAACGCTCGGCTTCATAACGACGGAGGCGACTGTACACCATTTGGTTCGTCGCTGAAATAGTTTCTCAAAGCTCTGGGATTATTCGTGTCTTGAAGAAATTCCGTGACGAAATTATACCGCTGATACAGTGACCTCGCCTTCGTCGCCTGTCAGCAACGCTGGCATCAAGCAGTGCAGCCCTGAGAGCAGTCATAGTCGAACGGACACCATAATTGTTTCCATAAGGTGGCATCCGTGAATCATTTTCAAGCTCCTCGAAACGTCTGTTATGAAAGCTTCGATGCAGTGTCTCTGTACAGTAATATAAACGTACATGACGCTGTTGATGCACTGATTACTCTGTGGAGACTACACGAAGGAGAAGTTTGCACAATTGGACTGGATGAAACCGATATTCGAGATTTTTAAAAGCAAGGCTTCGGTGCAACGTTTGCCAATTCGAGAAACGTTTCTACAAACAGCACAGTCTCTCACAAAAGTTCGCGTGTAGCCCACCACATAGAGACTTGGAGCCCAACAACAAGTGCGCTCCAAGTGTATTTTGTGGGACGATTGTGTTCTATTGTGGAGCACTGTATGGATTGAGCGGGGCGATTCACGCGCCGTCCCTCTCGACATCCTTTCGCTATGCTAGTTTCGCCCCATAATCGCCCCCACGAATCCTTCCTAGCCCCAACAATCGCCCTCTTTATGCTCTGTCCAGATCGATGCGCCAACGAAGGGTCCAAAGAAGCAGCGTTCTCTCTGCGTCTCTGGCGCGCGGAACATATGCAAATCAAGTACGTGACGCAGCACCTGCCCTACTGTAATCTAGAAAACAGAATTCTGCAGGTTTTTTCACGTATTTATTTCTTTTCTGCGCATTTTTCCTGATTCCTTTGCATCACCTTCGCTAAAATGCTCTTGATAATCGCTTATGATGCTGTACCATTCGAGAAAACAGCTCGTTCGTATCGAACCGTGTCTTACAAACTATTTTTCATGAAGCACTAGCTGTCACGCAAAAAGAGTATTTGCATCATAAGCAAATATTACGAATGCTTTCATCAAAAATAATGCAAAAAATGCAAGAAAAGAAATAAGTTCATGGAAAGTCATCAAATCCTGTTTTCTGAATTACTGTAGATATTGCGTCGAGTACAAGATTCTCCTACGTTACGCGCGTCAGAGACGTACAGGGGGCGCTGCCTCTTTGGACTCTTTGATGGCCGATGCGATATCAACAGAGCGCACCTAGCGTGGTAGCAGCAGGCGCCATTAGTTGCTGTTGATCGAGTGCGATCTTTGTCCGAGGCCAAGAGTCCTAACTGTCCCTATAGTGTCAATAAATGCCCTTTGGATGATAAGAAGGAAAACAAAGCACAACAACTTTAATTTCAGGAGTCGTAATCGCCATCAACCCGCCGGAGAGTCGAAGGGTAGACGAGGTGAAATTTCAGTACAAAATGCGCGCTCCACGGCCACCTCTCGCCTCCCTTGGCTTCCCTCCCCACCGCCGGAATTTTTTGAATCGCATAGGTGAATAAGGCCCCGGTCACAGTTGGCGCTATTTGCATCTGCATCCCCCCCGCACCCCCCCCCGCACCCCCAACACCCCCCAACACCACCCCGGTCGATACGTATGTTTAAAATGATGGAGTGAGGTTGAGAAAATCACTCGATGCATCCAACTAGATATGACGATGATTACGTGGCCAACAGGATTGCACCTGTTCAGAGAAATAGTGAAGGAGAGTATGGTGAAGTAACGGAGGTAGCAGTAAGGTTAGCTTTCTAGTGATACACAATGTTTTATCTTCGACCCGCACACCCGGTGTTTTTCTCATCCACGTATTGCATGGATATCGACCGCGTAGGATACATTGAGTGATTTCCTCAACCTCACTCCATCATTTTAAACATACGTATCGACCGGGGGGGGGTGCGGGGAGGTGTTGGGGGGAGCGGGGGGGATACACCGAGTGATTTTCTCAGCTTCACCTCACCATGTTGTTCATACGTATCGACCGGGTGGGTGTTGGGGGGTGTTGGGGGGTGCGGGGGGGGTGCGGGGGGGATACACCGAGTGATTTTTGCATCCCATTTCCAATGCATTCTGTGTGTATCGACCGGGCTGGAGGCGTCGGCTAACCCAACTATGACCGGGGCCTAATGGCCGATTCGCGATGGAATCTTTATCTTTTCGCAGTGATATCGGTACGTAACACAGTTTGCATTTCCATCTTACATGGTGTAAGATGGGTTGATCTGCTCCTCTGCCGCGCGGGGTATCATCCCTTCCGCTTCCCTTCGACTTCCCTCGGCGGGTTGTTGGCGAATACGACCCCAGAACAACAAGATAACATCATTTAAAGATCTCATGCATTAAACAATAACAACCTTCAAACACTACTAACAAAGTTTATATTGACAACTTGATCAAGAAAGCCCAATCAACATTTTTACAATGATTTTACACCTAATCCGCAAACAAAGCCTATCTAGAGCAGAATTGAACGGTAATACATAATTGTGTTGAACCATCCCACCGGCAAGAGGAATGCAACAAGCCAACAGTCATGAAATGTATACAAATAGATTTGCTTGTAGTGACGTCTTCAAATCAATATTTGTGTTTGCTGAGAATTTCGAACAACTTAGCTATCAGAGGGATTGTTAAAAGGCAGTGTTCACGATGATTTTTGATACCGAGTTACCTTTCTTACGTCAGGCCTGCAAGTTGTAAGTTAACCCACGAATGCGTCGATTCGATGCATCAAAAACCAACCTTGAGAGTACATTCCGTAGCAGAGGCATGCGCGATTCTTCCGGCATAGACACACTAGAATTCGCACGACACCATGTCAGCCAGACGCGCCAATAGTCTGCAAACAATACGATATCAAGAAAGGAATTGAAACGTGAAAGTGCGATATAAAACGAAAACATTCACAGAAAAAAAGAATTTTTAAAAAAATGGCCAGATAATATTAAGGTGGCAAGCAAAAATAAATACAATTGAGCATTTTTGAAACAATAAAGTATTTTTCCTCGCCTCGCTAAGGTTGACAATGTGATACAGATTTTGACAGCTCATGCTGTCATCTGTGCACCTAAAGCCTAGTTTTAACTGCAGGTGGTCGCTGCGGTCATGCGAGCGACAACTGTTCCTTTTTCGTCGCGCGTTATGGAAAGCCGCTCCAATTGTGATCGCTTCGTGGCAAACGTCCTACATCGCTGGGTCACGGCGACGAAATCCTATGTTTTACCGCATCGCTGCTTGATGAGCGATTCTCAATGGTCGCTGATCATCGCTCCATCGCTGCCATTATGACAGCGATGGAGCTATTGCCAGCGAATGACACGTTTCGTCTAGTGAACGTTGACCCTTTCACATGACAAGGTCAGTATTTACCGGTCGAAACGGATTATTGATAACTACCAGCCATTAATTTCACTGATATAATGAATTTCTTCGATCATCCGTGAGGCTATGCACTATGAACAGAATCGCTGCCGCTGCTACATCGCTGCGATGAAAAACAGCAGCGATGCAGTCAAAACTAGGCTTAAGGCTACTTCGCTTCCCGTAGCTCGATCACTTTGGGAATTCACATTGTTTTTTTTTGGGGTACCGAATGCGCCTCATGTACCGAATTACTGTCAAAACACCAAATTGGAGGAAGATTTGATCCCGCTGAATTTAGAACTAATGATCACATCAAACAAATCAGCGAAAATTCTTTCACGGCATGAAGTTAGTATGTTTTCTACGGTATGGTAAGCTGATCAGCTGCGCTCTTCTCTCGTCCTGAATCGATTACCCTGCCGGCGCAAGCGAATGCCCGCGCCGGCCGCGGATGAGAAATAAATGCTTATTCTTGAGGAGGCAAACTACGGACATACCTATAGAGTTCAAGGTATCAAACTTTGCAGCACAACACCACAGAGGATTCTCTGTTAACACAACATATTTCATGAAATATTTACTAGTTTAAATCATCGATGGTTGGCTTTTTCATTCAGAATTTCGGAAACATCCGATTTTGGAGCGAAATATATGCCACTGAATCCTCGCGCGCTTAACTGTATATTTTGGTGCCTTAATGTACTTGCATAACTAGGTTGCTTTTTTCAAGAGTTAATAGTTTTCTGCAATGTTTCAAATAATTTACCATAATTAAAAGTGTGAATCTGTTTTAGTGCAGATGAATAAACATTCCATCAAAGACAGCATAATTGGCGTCTTGATGGGACGATAATATCAACATGCCATGTTTTCGCTACTGAAATCGAACACTGCGATGAGAAATTCGAGAAAGATGAAGTAAAACGAAAAGTTACAAGACGCCCTAGATAGAAGATGAAATGCGCTTTTGAAGTCAAAAGTGCGTTCTGCCAAAAGAAAATTGCACTGGGTGAAGAAAAAAGAGCTCTTTCAAGACAGTGGAATAATTTTTACAACAACATGGCGTTTTCCAGCCTTCGGAGATGGATTTTGTTCTGATTACGTTTACAACAGGACGGTAGGTGATTTAAGAACGACGGAACACGACGCCTGATTTTTTTTCAAAAAGTAATCGTTCTAAGTTTTTCTTCAGAAATTCATGTTTTCCTCCAACGATCCCTTCCAAAACCTATAGCGTTAAAAAAGAACTGGTATTAAAAACTAACTGAAATAAGAGTTATGACAAAACTTTTCTTGTTTTTTTCTTGTATGCGATCAAGTCTCATCGCGGCAGCTCTCCGAACTGGCTATCTTGTCACGATGGAATTAAAAAACAAAAATATATTAACAAACACATATACAAGTTGAACACAAAGAGATTATCATTTGAAAAAAAGACGCTTAACGAAAGAATGTGTAAACGAAGGCGATAAACAGTAAGAATAAAGGCTTTCGGACTTGAAACGCACTCGCAGCTTTTATCTCTAAAAATACTAAGCAAAACATACAGATCGATTTATTTTAGACTGAATATATATGTTTAGTATGGTGTTTAAATCGATAAAAGCTGCGATAATGTGGTAAGTTTGAAAGGCACCTTACAGTGGGTGAAATGGTGATGAATCAATATCGAGGACGCTGGATGATGACGTCACACTCAATCTGAAGTGGCGCGAGGAAGTGCATATAAACGCCCCGCCTGCGCGACTATGTGCTCATGAGCGCCCCGTCGGCGCGAGGAAGTGCTCATTGTGTGGATTGGTCGTCGTCGGTCGCTCAAATGTGGAATTTGACGCGCCGAAGAAAACGTCCTCAGAATCGGCCACTCTCTCCGGGGCTACAAGGGAGCTTTTGCCAGAGTTGGATCTGCAATGGGGGCGAGAATAGCTCCTTTGTTGGCGATAGTCTTCCTTGATCAAATCGAACGGAGATCGTTGACCAGTCGTGTCATTTTCTATAGACGTTGTATAGACGATGTATTCATCATTGGTAACACTCACAAGGGACCACTTTGAACAAAAAATGGAGTTTCGAAAAACGGTCTTCTGAGAGTTGTAGAGGGCGTAAAAATAAACAATTTAAGATTTTAAAATTTCACTCAGTCCTCACGGGTAGATCAAAAACCACCAAAACAATGGGTTGCGGTAGGTAAAATGCCATTCAATGCACCCTAACCTGACGAAATCCGCTAAGAAACAGGAAACGGACCCCATATTCGTGTTCAGCGTCCTAAATTACCCCCTGGGACTGAGTTTGGGCGAAAAAAAAATTCGACCTCTGAACCCCCAAAAATGGCCTTGAGCTTCTTACCTCATGGGGCCTCAAAGGTCGAGAAAAAATTTAGGACTCAAACTTCGCTTTCGGAGGTTATTTAAAGTACTCATAACGAATCTGAGGTCAGTTTATCGATTTTCGACAGATTACGGTGGGTATACGGTAGTTAGGTCAAAGTCTCAGGACTGACTCAAAGTTTCTGAACGGGGGTTATTCGGGGTGCTGAATCGCTCCAGCCGCGAAGCGGCTGGAGAGGTTTGGTTTTGCCTGGCACTTGTGATCACTTAGATTTTGGTAAAGTAGTTAATAAAACCTGTGAAACAAATTTTCTAGAGATTCCCTTCTGGATATAAGTGAGAGAATCTAGAAGACACCCGCTGACAAAATTTGAGCCAAATCGATTGAAAATTAACAAAGTTAGATCGGCGGAAGCTTAGCAAAATTTCGCGTTTTTTCTTGTAACGCGTCCCTCGTGTTCTGTTTCTCGTTCCTCGTTCCTCGTTCCTCGTTTCTCGTTCCTCGTTCCTCGTTCCTGCCACTAGCCACTGCCAGTGGCCACTGCCAGGCGATCAGTTGGGCAGGTAGGTAAGTTGGTATGTGGACAGATATGATTACTTACTCACTTACCTTAACATTAACTACTTCACCTTTTGCTACTTATTATATCAAGTGATATGATCAGTTGGTAGACCAAATCGCTTAAACACATCGTAGGCTGTACTTTTCGATGGGAAGGGACAGGGGAAGTGACTAATAAGTTTGGTACTTACTGTTTCACATTAACTACTTTACTTCTTACTGCTTATCATATCAAGTGATATTATCAGTTGGTGGATCAAATCACTGAAACACGTTGTAAGCTGCACTTTTTCGTAGGGAAGGGACAGGGAAAGTTACTAACAAGTTTGTTACTTACTGTTCCACATTAACTACTTTACTTCTTACTGCTTATCATATCATGTGATATTATCAGTTGGTTGATCAACTCGCTAAAACACGTCGTAGGCTGTACTTTTCGATGGGGAGGGACAGGGGAAGTGACTAATAAGTTTGTTACTTACTGTTTCACATTAACTACTTTACTTCTTACTGCTTATCATATCATGTGATATTATCAGTTGGTTGATCAAATCGCTAAAACACGTCGTAGGCTGTACTTTTCGATGGGGAGGGACAGAGAAAGTTACTAACAAGTTTGTTACTTACTGTTTCACGTTAACTACTTTACTTCTTACTGCTTATCATATCAAGTGATACTATCAGTTGGTAGATCAACTCGCTAAAACACGTCGTAGGCTGTACTTTTCGATGGGGAGGGACAAGGGAAGTGACTAACAAGTTTGTTAGTTACTGTTTCACACTAACTACTTTACTTCTTACTGCTTATCATATCAAGTGATATTATCAGTTGGTGGATCAAATCACTGAAACACGTTGTAAGCTGTACTTTTCCGTAGGGAAGGGACAGGGGAAGTTACTAACAAGTTTGTTACTTACTGTTCCACATTAACTACCTTACTTCTTACTGCTTATCATATCATGTGATATTATCAGTTGGTTGATCAACTCGCTAAAACACGTCGTAGGCTGTACTTTTCCATGGGGAGGGACAGGGGAAGTGACTAACAAGTTTGTTAGCTACTGTTTCACATGAACTACTTTACTTCTTACTGCTTATCATATCAAGTGATATTATCAGTTGGTGGATCAAATCACTGAAACACGTTGTAAGCTGCACTTTTTCGTAGGGAAGGGACAGGGAAAGTTACTAACAAGTTTGTTACTTACTGTTCCACATTAACTACCTTACTTCTTACTGCTTATCATATCAAGTGATATTATCAGTTGGTGGATCAAATCACTGAAACACGTTGTAAGCTGCACTTTTTCGTAGGGAAGGGACAGGGGAAGTGACTAACAAGTTTGTTAGTTACTGTTTCACGTTAACTACTTTACTTCTTACTGCTTATCATATCATGTGATATTATCAGTTGGTTGATCAAATCGCTAAAACACGTCGTAGGCTGTACTTTTCGATGGGGAGGGACAGAGAAAGTTACTAACAAGTTTGTTACTTACTGTTTCACGTTAACTACTTTACTTCTTACTGCTTATCATATCAAGTGATACTATCAGTTGGTAGATCAACTCGCTAAAACACGTCGTAGGCTGTACTTTTAGATGGGGAGGGACAAGGGAAGTGACTAACAAGTTTGTTAGTTACTGTTTCACACTAACTACTTTACTTCTTACTGCTTATCATATCAAGTGATATTATCAGTTGGTGGATCAAATCACTGAAACACGTTGTAAGCTGTACTTATCCGTAGGGAAGGGACAGGGGAAGTTACTAACAAGTTTGTTACTTACTGTTCCACATTAACTACCTTACTTCTTACTGCTTATCATATCATGTGATATTATCAGTTGGTTGATCAACTCGCTAAAACACGTCGTAGGCTGTACTTTTCCATGGGGAGGGACAGGGGAAGTGACTAACAAGTTTGTTAGCTACTGTTTTACATGAACTACTTTACTTCTTACTGCTTATCATATCAAGTGATATTATCAGTTGGTGGATCAAATCACTGAAACACGTTGTAAGCTGTACTTTTCCGTAGGGAAGGGACAGGGGAAGTGACTAACAAGTTTGTTAGTTACTGTTTCACGTTAACTACTTTACTTCTTACTGCTTATCATATCATGTGATATTATCAGTTGGTTGATCAAATCGCTAAAACACGTCGTAGGCTGTACTTTTCGATGGGGAGGGACAGAGAAAGTTACTAACAAGTTTGTTACTTACTGTTTCACGTTAACTACTTTACTTCTTACTGCTTATCATATCAAGTGATATTATCAGTTGGTGGATCAAATCACTGAAACACGTCGTAGGCTGTACTTTTCCATGGGGAGGGACAGGGGAAGTGACTAACAAGTTTGTTAGCTACTGTTTCACATGAACTACTTTACTTCTTACTGCTTATCATATCAAGTGATATTATCAGTTGGTGGATCAAATCACTGAAACGCGTTGTAAGCTGCACTTTTTCGTAGGGAAGGGACAGGGGAAGTGACTAACAAGTTTGTTAGTAACTGTTTCACGTTAACTACTTTACTTCTTACTGCTTATCATATCATGTGATATTATCAGTTGGTTGATCAAATCGCTAAAACACGTCGTAGGCTGTACTTTTCGATGGGGGGGACAGAGGAAGTTACTAACAAGTTTGTTACTTACTGTTTCACGTTAACTACTTTACTTCTTACTGCTTATCATATCAAGTGATACTATCAGTTGGTAGATCAACTCGCTAAAACACGTCGTAGGCTGTACTTTTAGATGGGGAGGGACAAGGGAAGTGACTAACAAGTTTGTTAGTTACTGTTTCACACTAACTACTTTACTTCTTACTGCTTATCATATCAAGTGATATTATCAGTTGGTGGATCAAATCACTGAAACACGTTGTAAGCTGTACTTTTCCGTAGGGAAGGGACAGGGGAAGTGACTAACAAGTTTGTTAGTTACTGTTTCACGTTAACTACTTTACTTCTTACTGCTTATCATATCATGTGATATTATCAGTTGGTTGATCAAATCGCTAAAACACGTCGTAGGCTGTACTTTTCGATGGGGAGGGACAGAGAAAGTTACTAACAAGTTTGTTACTTACTGTTTCACGTTAACTACTTTACTTCTTACTGCTTATCATATCAAGTGATATTATCAGTTGGTGGATCAAATCACTGAAACACGTTGTAAGCTGCACTTTTTCGTAGGGAAGGGACAGAGAAAGTTACTAACAAGTTTGTTACTTACTGTTTCACGTTAACTACTTTACTTCTTACTGCTTATCATATCAAGTGATATTATCAGTTGGTGGATCAACTCGCTAAAACACGTTGTAAGCTGTACTTTTCCGTAGGGAAGGGACAGGGGAAGTGACTAACAAGTTTGTTAGTTACTGTTTCACGTTAACTACTTTACTTCTTACTGCTTATCATATCAAGTGATATTATCAGTTGGTGGATCAAATCACTGAAACACGTTGTAAGCTGCACTTTTTCGTAGGGAAGGGACAGGGAAAGTTACTAACAAGTTTGTTAGCTACTGTTTCACATTAACTACCTTACTTCTTACTGCTTATCATATCAAGTGATATTATCAGTTGGTGGATCAACTCGCTAAAACACGTTGTAAGCTGTACTTTTCCGTAGGGAAGGGACAGGGGAAGGTACTAACAAGATTGTTAGCTACTGTTTCACATTAACTACCTTACTTCTTACTGCTTATCATATCAAGTGATATTATCAGTTGGTGGATCAAATCACTGAAACACGTCGTAGGCTGTACTTTTCGATGGGGAGGGACAGAGAAAGTTACTAACAAGTATGTTACTTACTGTTTCACGTTAACTACTTTACTTCTTACTGCTTATCATATCAAGTGATATTATCAGTTGGTGGATCAAATCACTGAAACACGTTGTAAGCTGTACTTTTTCGTAGGGAAGGGACAGGGGAAGTGACTAACAAGTTTCTTAGCTACTGTTTCACGTTAACTACTTTACTTCTTACTGTTTATCATATCAAGTGATATTATCAGTTGGTGGATCAAATCACTGAAACACGTTGTAAGCTGCACTTTTCCGTAGGGAAGGGACAGGGGAAGTGACTAACAAGTTTGTTAGTTACTGTTTCACGTTAACTACTTTACTTCTTACTGCTTATCATATCAAGTGATACTATCAGTTGGTGGATCAAATTACTGAAACACGTTGTAAGCTGTACTTTTCCGTAGGGAAGGGACAGGGGAAGTGACTAACAACTTTGTTAGCTACTGTTTCACATTAACTACTTTACTTCTTGTTGCTTATCATATCAAGTGATATTATCAGTTGGTGGATCAAATTACTGAAACACGTTGTAAGCTGTACTTTTCCGTAGGGAAGGGACAGGGGAAGTGACTAACAAGTTTGTTAGTTACTGTTTCACGTTAACTACTTTACTTCTTACTGCTTATCATATCCAAGTGATATTATCAGTTGGTGGATCAAATCACTAAAACACGTTGTAAGCTGTACTTTTCCGTAGGAAGGGACAGGGAAGTGACTGACAAGTTTGTTAGCTACTGTTTCACATGAACTACTTTACTTCTTACTGCTTCTCATATCAAGTGATATTATCAGTTGGTGGAACAAATCACTGAAACACGTTGTAAGCTGTACTTTTCCGTAGGAAGGGACAGGGAAAGTTACTAACAAGTTTGTTACTTACTGTTTCACATTAACTACTTTACTTCTTACTGCTTATCATATCAAGTGATATTATCAGTTGGTGGTTCAAATTGCCAAAACACGTTGTAGGCTGTACTTTTCGATGGGGAGGGACAGAGAAAATGACTAACAAGTTTGTTACTTACTGCTTCACATTAACTACTTTACTTCTTACTGTTTATCATATCAAGTGATATTATCAGTTGGTGGATCAAATCACTGAAACACGTTGTAAGCTGCACTTTTCCGTAGGGAAGGGACAGGGGAAGTGACTAACAAGTTTGTTAGTTACTGTTTCACGTTAACTACTTTACTTCTTACTGCTTATCATATCAAGTGATATTATCAGTTGGTGGATCAAATCACTGAAACACGTTGTAAGCTGCACTTTTCCGTAGGGAAGGGACAGGGGAAGTGACTAACAAGTTTGTTAGCTACTGTTTACCATAAACTATTTTACTGTATCTTTTACTGCTTATCATATCAAGTGATATTATCAGTTGGTGGATCAAATCACTGAAACACGTTGTAAGCTGTACTTTTCCGTAGGGAAGGGACAGGGAAAGTTACTAACAAGTTTGTTACTTACTGTTTCACATTAACTAATTTACTTCTTACTGCTTATCATATCAAGTGATGTTATCAGTTGGTAGATCAACTCGCTAAAACACGTTGTAGGCTGTTCTTTTCAATGGGAAGGGACAGGGGAAGTGACTAACAAGTTTGTTACTTACTGTTTCACATTAACTACTTGACTTCTTACTGCTTATCAAATCAAGTGATATTATCAGTTGGTGGATCAAATCACTGAAACACGTTGTAAGCTGTACTTTTTCGTAGGGAAGGGAAAGGGGAAGTGACTAACAAGTTTGTTACTTACTGTTTCACATTAACTACTTTACTTCTTACTGCTTATCATATCAAGTGATATTATCAGTTGGTGGATCAAATCACTGAAACACGTTGTAAGCTGCACTTTTTCGTAGGGAAGGGACAGGGAAAGTTACTAACAAGTTTGTTACTTACTGTTTCACATTAACTACTTTACTTCTTACTGCTTATCATATCAAGTGATACTATCAGTTGGTAGGTCAACTCGCTAAAACACGTTGTAGGCTGCACTTTTTCGTAGGGAAGGGACAGGGAAAGTTACTAACAAGTTTGTTAGCTACTGTTTCACATTAACTACTTTACTTCTTACTGCTTATCATATCAAGTGATATTATCAGTTGGTGGATCAAATCACTGAAACACGTTGTAAGCTGCACTTTTTCGTAGGGAAGGGACAGGGAAAGTTACTAACAAGTTTGTTACTTACTGTTCCACATTAACTACTTTACTTCTTACTGCTTATCATATCATGTGATATTATCAGTTGGTAGATCAACTCGCTAAAACACGTTGTAGGCTGTACTTTTCGATAGGAAGGGACAGGGAAAGTGACTAACAAGTTTGTTACTTACTGTTTCACATTAACTACTTTACTTCTTACTGCTTATCATATCAAGTGATATTATCAGTTGGTGGATCAAATCACTGAAACACGTTGTAAGCTGTACTTTTCAAAGCGGAGGGACAGAGAAAGTGACTAACAACTACGTTACCTACTGTTTCACCCTAACTACTTTACTTCTTACTGCTTATCATATCAAGTGATATTATCAGTTGGTGGATCAAATCACTGAAACACGTTGTAAGCTGTACTTTTCCGTAGGGAAGGGACAAGTTAAGTGACTAACAAGTTTGTTAGTTACTGCTTCACACTAACTACTTTACTTCTTACTGCCTATCATATCATGTGATATTATCAGTTGGTTGATCAAATCGCTAAAACACGTCGTAGGCTGTACTTTTCGATGGGGAGGGACAGAGAAAGTTACTAACAAGTTTGTTAGTTACTGTTTCACACTAACTACTTTACTTCTTACTGCTTATCATATCAAGTGATATTATCAGTTGGTGGATCAAATCACTGAAACACGTTGTAAGCTGTACTTTTCCGTAGGGAAGGGACAGGGAAAGTTACTAACAAGTTTGTTACTTACTGTTCCACATTAACTACTTTACTTCTTACTGCTTATCATATCATTTGATATTATCAGTTGGTTGATCAAATCGCTAAAACACGTCGTAGGCTGTACTTTTCGATGGGGGGGACAGAGGAAGTTACTAACAAGTTTGTTACTTACTGTTTCACGTTAACTACTTTACTTCTTACTGCTTATCATATCAATTGATATTATCAGTTGGTGGATCATATCGCTGAAACACGTCGTAGGCTGTACTTTTCGATGGGGAGCGACAGGGGAAGTGACTAACAAGTTTGTTAGTTACTGTTTCACATTAACTACTTTACTTCTTACTGCTTATCATATCATGTGATATTATCAGTTGGTGGATCAAATCACTGAAACACGTTGTAAGCTGTACTTTTCCGTAGGGAAGGGACAGGGAAGTGACTAACAAGTTTGTTAGTTACTGTTTCACGTTAACTACTTTACTTCTTACTGCTTATCATATCATGTGATATTGTCAGTTGGTTGATCAAATCGCTAAAACACGTCGTAGGCTGTACTTTTCCGTAGGGAAGGGACAGGGGAAGTGACTAACAAGTTTGTTAGTTACTGTTTCACATTAACTACTTTACTTCTTACTGCTTATCATATCAAGTGATATTATCAGTTGGTGGATCAAATCACTGAAACACGTTGTAAGCTGTACTTTTCCGTAGGGAAGGGACAGGGGAAGTGACTAACAAGTTTGTTAGTTACTGTTTCACATTAACTACTTTACTTCTTACTGCTTATCATATCAAGTGATATTATCAGTTGGTGGATCAAATCACTGAAACACGTTGTAAGCTGTACTTTTCCGTAGGGAAGGGACAGGGGAAGTGACTAACAAGTTTGTTAGTTACTGTTTCACGTTAACTACTTTACTTCTTACTGCTTATCATATCATGTGATATTATCAGTTGGTTGATCAAATCGCTAAAACACGTCGTAGGCTGTACTTTTCGATGGGGAGGGACAGGGGAAGTGACTAACAAGTTTGTTACTTACTGCTTCACGTTAACTACTTTACTTCTTACTGCTTATCATATCATGTGATATTATCAGTTGGTGGATCAAATCACTGAAACACGTTGTAAGCTGCACTTTTCCGTAGGGGAAGGGAGAGGGAAAGTGACTAGCAAGTTTGTTAGTTACTGTTTCACATTAACTACTTTACTTCTTACTGCTTATCATATCATGTGATATTATCAGTTGGTGGATCGAATCACTGAAACACGTTGTAAGCTGTACTTTTCCGTAGGGAAGGGACAGGAAGTGACTAACAAGTTTGTTAGCTACTGTTTCACATTAACTACTTTACTTCTTACTGCTTATCATATCAAGTGATATTATCAGTTGGTGGATCAAATCACTGAAACACGTTGTAAGCTGCACTTTTTCGTAGGGAAGGGACAGGGAAAGTTACTAACAAGTTTGTTAGTTACTGTTTCACATTAACTACTTTACTTCTTACTGCTTATCATATCAAGTGATATTATCAGTTGGTGGATCAACTCGCTAAAACACGTTGTAAGCTGTACTTTTCCGTAGGGAAGGGACAGGGGAAGTTACTAACAAGTTTGTTACTTACTGTTCCACATTAACTACCTTACTTCTTACTGCTTATCATATCATGTGATATTATCAGTTGGTGGATCAAATCACTGAAACACGTTGTAAGCTGTACTTTTCCGTAGGAAAGGGACAGGGGAAGTTACTAACAAGTTTGTTAGTTACTGTTTCACACTAACTACTTTACTTCTTACTGCTTATCATATCAAGTGATATTATCAGTTGGTGGATCAAATCACTGAAACACGTTGTAAGCTGTACTTTTCCGTAGGGAAGGGACAGGGGAAGTGACTAACAAGTTTGTTAGCTACTGTTTCACATTAACTACTTTACTTCTTACTGCTTATCATATCAAGTGATATTATCAGTTGGTGGATCAAATCACTGAAACACGTTGTAAGCTGTACTTTTCCGTAGGGAAGGGACAGGGGAAGTGACTAACAAGTTTGTTAGTTACTGTTTCACATTAACTACTTTACTTCTTACTGCTTATCATATCAAGTGATATTATCAGTTGGTGGATCAAATCACTGAAACACGTTGTAAGCTGTACTTTTCCGTAGGGAAGGGACAGGGGAAGTGACTAACAAGTTTGTTAGTTACTGTTTCACATTAACTACTTTACTTCTTACTGCTTATCATATCAAGTGATATTGTCAGTTGGTTGATCAAATCGCTAAAACACGTCGTAGGCTGTACTTTTCGATGGGGAGGGACAGGGGAAGTGACTAACAAGTTTGTTAGTTACTGTTTCACATTAACTACTTTACTTCTTACTGCTTATCATATCAAGTGATATTATCAGTTGGTGGATCAAATCACTGAAACACGTTGTAAGCTGTACTTTTCCGTAGGGAAGGGACAGGGAAAGTGAATAACAAGTTTGTTAGTTACTGTTTCACGTTAACTACTTTACTTCTTACTGCTTATCATATCATGTGATATTATCAGTTGGTTGATCAAATCGCTAAAACACGTCGTAGGCTGTACTTTTCGATGGGGAGGGACAGAGAAAGTGACTAACAAGTTTGTTAGTTACTGTTTCACATTAACTACTTTACTTCTTACTGCTTATCATATCAAGTGATATTATCGGTTGGTGGATCAAATCACTGAAACACGTTGTAAGCTGTACTTTTTCGTAGGGAAGGGACAGGGGAAGTGACTAACAAGTTTGTTAGTTACTGTTTCACATTAACTACTTTACTTCTTACTGCTTATCATATCAAGTGATATTATCAGTTGGTGGATCAAATCACTGAAACACGTCGTAGGCTGTACTTTTCGATGGGAAGGGACAGGGAAGTGACTAACAAGTTTGTTAGTTACTGTTTCACATTAACTACTTTACTTCTTACTGCTTATCATATCAAGTGATATTATCAGTTGGTGGATCAAATCACTGAAACACGTTGTAAGCTGTACTTTTCCGTAGGGAAGGGACAGGAAGTGACTAACAAGTTTGTTAGTTACTGTTTCACATTAACTACTTTACTTCTTACTGCTTATCATATCAAGTGATATTATCAGTTGGTGGATCAACTCGCTAAAACACGTCGTAGGCTGTACTTTTCGATGGGGAGGGACAGGAAGTGACTAACAAGTTTGTTAGTTACTGTTTCACATTAACTACTTTACTTCTTACTGCTTATCATATCAAGTGATATTATCAGTTGGGGGAACAAATCACTGAAACACGTTGTAAGCTGTACTTTTCCGTAGGGAAGGGACAGAAGTGACTAACAAGTTTGTTAGTTACTGTTTCACGTTAACTACTTTACTTCTTACTGCTTATCATATCAAGTGATATTATCAGTTGGTGGATCAAATCACTGAAACACGTTGTAAGCTGTACTTTTCGATGGGGAGGGACAGGGGAAGTGACTAACAAGTTTGTTAGTTACTGTTTCACATTAACTACTTTACTTCTTACTGCTTATCATATCAAGTGATATTATCAGTTGGTGGATCAAATCACTGAAACACGTTGTAAGCTGGACTTTTTGGTAGGGAAGGGACAGGGGAGTGACTAACAAGTTTGTTAGTTACTGTTTCACATTAACTACTTTACTTCTTACTGCTTATCATATCAAGTGATATTATCAGTTGGTGGATCAAATCACTGAAACACGTTGTAAGCTGTACTTTTTCGTAGGGAAGGGACAGGGGAAGTGACTAACAAGTTTGTTAGTTACTGTTTCACACTAACTACTTTACTTCTTACTGCTTATCATATCAAGTGATATTATCAGTTGGTGGATCAACTCGCTAAAACACGTTGTAAGCTGTACTTTTCGATGGGGAGGGACAGGGGAGTGACTAACAAGTTTGTTAGTTACTGTTTCACATTAACTACTTTACTTCTTACTGCTTATCATATCAAGTGATACTATCAGTTGGTAGATCAACTCGCTAAAACACGTCGTAGGCCGTACTTTTCGATGGGGAGGGACAGAGGAAGTGACTAACAAGTTTGTTAGTTACTGTTTCACATTAACTACTTTACTTCTTACTGTTTATCATATCAAGTGATATTATCAGTTGGTGGATCAAATCACTGAAACATGTTGTAAGCTGCACTTTTCGTAGGGAAGGGACAGGGAAAGTGACTAACAAGTTTGTTAGTTACTGTTTCACATTAACTACTTTACTTCTTACTGCTTATCATATCAAGTGATATTATCAGTTGGTGGATCAAATCACTGAAACACGTTGTAAGCTGAACTTTCCAATGGGAAGGGACAGGGAAAGTGACTAACAAGTTTGTTAGTTACTGTTTCACATTAACTACCTTACTTCTTATTGCTTATCATATCAAGTGATATTATCAGTTGGTGGATCAAATCACTGGAACACGTTTTAAACTGTACTTTTCGATGGGAAGGGACAGGGAAAGGTACTAACAAGTTTGTTAGTTACTGTTTCACATTAACTACTTTACTTCTTACTGCTTATCATATCAAGTGATATTATCAGTTGGTGGATCAAATCACTGAAACACGTTGTAAGCTGTACTTTTCCGTAGGGAAGGGACAGGGAAGTGACTAACAAGTTTGTTAGTTACTGTTTCACATTAACTACTTTACTTCTTACTGCTTATCATATCAAGTGATATTATCAGTTGGTGGATCAAATCACTGAAACACGTTGTAGGCTGTACTTTTCGTAGGGAAGGGACAGGGAAGTGACTAACAAGTTTGTTAGTTACTGTTTCACATTAACTACTTTACTTCTTACTGCTTATCATATCAAGTGATATTATCAGTTGGTGGATCAACTCGCTAAAACACGTTGTAAGCTGTACTTCTCCGTAGGGAGGGACAGAGAAAGTTACTAACAAGTTTGTTAGTTACTGTTTCACACTAACTACTTTACTTCTTACTGCTTATCATATCAAGTGATATTATCAGTTGGTGGATCAAATCACTGAAACACGTTGTAAGCTATACTTTTCCGTAGGGAAGGGACAGGGGAAGTGACTAACAAGTTTGTTAGTTACTGTTTCACATTAACTACTTTACTTCTTACTGCTTATCATATCAAGTGATATTATCAGTTGGTAGATCAACTCGCTAAAACACGTCGTAGGTTGTACTTTTCGATGGGGAGGGACAGGGGAAGTGACTAACAAGTTTGTTAGTTACTGTTTCACATTAACTTCTTTACTTCTTACTGCTTATCATATCAAGTGATATTATCAGTTGGTGGATCAAATCACTGAAACACGTTGTAAGCTGTACTTTTCCGTAGGGAAGGGACAGAGGAAGTGACTAACAAGTCTGTTAGTTACTGTTTCACGTTAACTACTTTACTTCTTACTGCTTATCATATCATGTGATATTGTCAGTTGGTAGATCAACTCGCTAAAACACGTTGTAGGCTGTACTTTTTCGTAGGGAAGGGAGAGGAGAAGTGACTAACAAGTTTGTTACTTACTGCTTCACATTAACTACTTTACTTCTTACTGTTTATCATATCAAGTGATATTATCAGTTGGTGGATCAAATCACTGAAACACGTTGTAAGCTGCACTTTTCCGTAGGGAAGGGACAGGGAAAGTGACTAACAAGTTTGTTAGTTACTGTTTCACGTTAACTACTTTACTTCTTACTGCTTATCATATCATGTGATATTATCAGTTGGTGGATCAAATCACTGAAACACGTTGTAGGCTGTACTTTTTTGTAGGGAAGGGACAGGGGAAGTGACTAACAAGTTTGTTACTTACTGTTTCACATTAACTACTTTCCTTCCTACTGCTTATCAAATCAAGTGATATAATCAGTTGGTGGATCAAATCACTGAAACACGTTGTAAGCTGTACTTTTCGATGGGGAGGGACAGGAAGCGACTAACAAGTTTGTTAGTTACTGTTTCACGTTAACTACTTTACTTCTTACTGCTTATCATATCAAGTGATACTATCAGTTGGTAGATCAACTCGCTAAAACACGTCGTAGGCTGTACTTTTCGATGGGGAGGGACAGGGGAAGTGACTAACAAGTTTGTTAGTTACTGTTTCACATTAACTACTTTACTTCTTACTGCTTATCATATCAAGTGATATTATCAGTTGGTGGATCAAATCACTGAAACACGTTGTAAGCTGTACTTTTTCGTAGGGAAGGGACAGGGGAAGTGACTAACAAGTTTGTTAGTTACTGTTTCACATTAACTACTTTACTTCTTACTGCTTATCATATCAAGTGATATTATCAGTTGGTGGATCAAATCACTGAAACACGTCGTAGGCTGTACTTTTCCATGGGGAGGGACAGGGGAAGTGACTAACAAGTTTGTTAGCTACTGTTTCACATTAACTACTTTACTTCTTATTGCTTATCATATCAAGTGATATTATCAGTTGGTTGATCAAATCGCTAAAACACGTCGTAGGCTGTACTTTTCGATGGGGAGGGACAGGGGAAGTGACTAACAAGTTTGTTAGTTACTGTTTCACATTAACTACTTTACTTCTTACTGCTTATCATATCAAGTGATATTATCAGTTGGTGGATCAAATCACTGGAACACGTTGTAAGCTGAACTTTTCAATGGGAAGGGACAGGGGAAGTGACTAACAAGTTTGTTAGTTACTGTTTCACATTAACTACTTTACTTCTTACTGCTTATCATATCAAGTGATATTATCAGTTGGTGGATCAAATCACTGAAACACGTCGTAGGCTGTACTTTTCGATGGGGAGGGACAGGGGAAGTGACTAACAAGTTTGTTAGTTACTGTTTCACATGAACTACTTTACTTCTTACTGCTTATCATATCAAGTGATATTATCAGTTGGTGGATCAAATCACTGAAACACGTTGTAAGCTGAACTTTTCGATGGGAAGGGACAGGGGAAGTGACTAACAAGTTTGTTAGTTACTGTTTCACATTAACTACTTTACTTCTTACTGCTTATCATATCAAGTGATATTATCAGTTGGTGGATCAAATCACTGAAACACGTTGTAAGCTGAACTTTTCAATGGGAAGGGACAGGGGAAGTGACTAACAAGTTTGTTAGTTACTGTTTCACATTAACTACTTTACTTCTTACTGCTTATCATATCAAGTGATATTATCAGTTGGTGGATCAAATCACTGAAACACGTTGTAAGCTGTACTTTTCCGTAGGGAAGGGACAGGGGAAGTGACTAACAAGTTTGTTAGTTACTGTTTCACATTAACTACTTTACTTCTTACTGCTTATCATATCAAGTGATATTATCAGTTGGTAGATCAACTCGCTAAAACACGTCGTAGGCTGTACTTTTCGATGGGGAGGGACAGGGGAAGTGACTAACAAGTTTGTTAGTTACTGTTTCACATTAACTACTTTACTTCTTACTGCTTATCATATCAAGTGATATTATCAGTTGGTGGATCAAATCACTGAAACACGTTGTAAGCTGAACTTTTCGATGGGAAGGGACAGGGAAGTGACTAACAAGTTTGTTAGTTACTGTTTCACATTAACTACTTTACTTCTTACTGCTTATCATATCAAGTGATATTATCAGTTGGAGGATCAAATCACTGAAACACGGTGGAGGCTGTACTTTTCGTAGGGAAGGGACAGGAAGTGACTAACAAGTTTGTTAGTTACTGTTTCACATTAACTACTTTACTTCTTACTGCTTATCATATCAAGTGATATTATCAGTTGGTGGATCAAATCACTAAAACACGTTGTAAGCTGTACTTTTCCGATGGGAAGGGAGAGGGAAAGTGACTAGCAAGTTTGTTAGTTACTGTTTCACATTAACTACTTTACTTCTTACTGCTTATCATATCAAGTGATATTATCAGTTGGTGGATCAAATCACTGAAACACGTTGTAAGCTGTACTTTTCCGTAGGGAAGGGACAGGGGAAGTGACTAACAAGTTTGTTACTTACTGTTTCACATTAACTACTTTACTTCTTACTGCTTATCATATCAAGTGATATTATCAGTTGGTGGATCAAATCGCTGAAACACGTCGTAGGCTGTACTTTTCGATGGGGAGCGACAGGAAGTGACTAACAAGTTTGTTAGTTACTGTTTCACATTAACTACTTTACTTCTTACTGCTTATCATATCAAGTGATATTATCAGTTGGTGGATCAAATCGCTGAAACACGTTGTAGGCTGTACTTTTCGTAGGGAAGGGACAGGGAAGTGACTAACAAGTTTGTTAGTTACTGTTTCACATTAACTACTTTACTTCTTACTGCTTATCATATCAAGTGATATTATCAGTTGGTGGATCAACTCACTGAAACACGTTGTAAGCTGTACTTTTCCGATGGGAAGGGACAGGAAGTGACTAACAAGTTTGTTAGTTACTGTTTCACATTAACTACTTTACTTCTTACTGCTTATCATATCAAGTGATATTATCAGTTGGTGGATCAAATCACTAAAACACGTCGTAGGCTGTACTTTTCGTAGGGAAGGGACAGGGAAAGTGACTAACAAGTTTGTTACTTACTGTTTCACATTAACTACTTTACTTCTTATTGCTTATCATATCAAGTGATATTATCAGTTGGTTGATCAACTCGCTAAAACACGTCGTAGGCTGTACTTTTCGATGGGGAGGGACAGGGGAAGTGACTAACAAGTTTGTTAGTTACTGTTTCACATTAACTACTTTACTTCTTACTGCTTATCATATCAAGTGATATTATCAGTTGGTGGATCAAATCACTGAAACACGTTGTAAGCTGTACTTTTCCGTAGGGAAGGGACAGGGAAAGTTACTAACAAGTTTGTTACTTACTGTTTCACATTAACTACTTTACTTCTTACTGCTTATCATATCAAGTGATACTATCAGTTGGTAGATCAAATCGTTGAAACACGTTGTAGGCTGTACTTTTTTCGTAGGCAAGGGAGAGGGGAAATGACTTACAAGTTTGTTACTCACTGTTTCTCACTAACTGCTTTACTTCTTACTGCTTATCATATCAAGTGATACTATCAGTTGGTAGATCAAATCGCTAAAACACGTTGTAGGCTGTACTTTTCCGTAGGGAAGGGACAGGGGAAGTGACTAACAAGTTTGTTACTAACTGTTTCACATTAACTACTTTACTTCTTACTGCTTGTCATATCAAGTGATATTATCAGTTGGTGGATAGAATCACTGAAACACGTTGTAAGCTGCACTTTTCCGTAGGGAAGGGACAGGGAAGTGACTAACAAGTTTGTTAGTTACTGTTTCACATTAACTACTTTACTTCTTACTGCTTATCATATCAAGTGATATTATCAGTTGGTGGATCAAATCACTGAAACACGTTGTAAGCTGTACTTTTCGTAGGAAGGGACAGGGAAGTGACTAACAAGTTTGTTAGTTACTGTTTCACATTAACTACTTTACTTCTTACTGCTTATCATATCAAGTGATATTATCAGTTGGTTGATCAACTCGCTAAAACACGTCGTAGGCTGTACTTTTCGATGGGGAGGGACAGGAAGTGACTAACAAGTTTGTTACTTACTGTTTCACATTAACTACTTTACTTCTTACTGCTTATCATATCAAGTGATATTATCAGTTGGTGGATCAACTCGCTAAAACACGTCGTAGGCTGTACTTTTCGATGGGAAGGGACAGGGAAGTGACTAACAAGTTTGTTAGTTACTGTTTCACATTAACTACTTTACTTCTTACTGCTTATCATATCAAGTGATATTATCAGTTGGTGGATCAAATCACTGAAACACGTTGTAAGCTGTACTTTTCGTAGGGAAGGGACAGGGAAGTGACTAACAAGTTTGTTAGTTACTGTTTCACATTAACTACTTTACTTCTTACTGCTTATCATATCAAGTGATATTATCAGTTGGTGGATCAACTCGCTAAAACACGTTGTAGGCTGTACTTTTCCGTAGGGAAGGGACAGGGAAGTGACTAACAAGTTTGTTAGTTACTGTTTCACATTAACTACTTTACTTCTTACTGCTTATCATATCAAGTGATATTATCAGTTGGTGGATCAAATCACTGAAACACGTTGTAAGACTTATTCGTAGGGAAGGGACAGGGAAAGTTACTAATAAGTTTGTTACTTACTGCTCCACATTAACTACTTTACTTCTTATTGCTTATCATATCAAGTGATATTATCAGTTGGTGGATCAAATTACTGAAACACGTCGTAGGCTGTACTTTTCCGTAGGGAAGGGACAGGGGAAGTGACTAACAAGTTTGTTAGTTACTGTTTCACGTTAACTACTTTTCTTCTTACTGCTTATCATATCAAGTGATACTATCAGTTGGTAGATCAACTCGCTAAAACACGTCGTAGGCTGTACTTTTTCGTAGGGAAGGGACAGGGAAGTGACTAACAAGTTTGTTAGTTACTGTTTCACATTAACTACTTTACTTCTTACTGCTTATCATATCAAGTGATATTATCAGTTGGTGGATCAAATCACTGAAACACGTTGTAAGCTGTACTTTTCCGTAGGGAAGGGACAGGGAAGTGACTAACAAGTTTGTTACTTACTGTTTCACATTAACTACTTTACTTCTTACTGCTTATCATATCAAGTGATATTATCAGTTGGTGGATCAAATGACTGAAACACGATGTAAGCTGTAGTTTTTAGTAGGGAAGGGACAGGGAAGTGACTAACAAGTTTGTTAGTTACTGTTTCACGTTAACTACTTTACTTCTTACTGCTTATCATATCAAGTGATATTATCAGTTGGTGGATCAACTCGCTAAAACACGTCGTAGGCTGTACTTTTCGATGGGAAGGGACAGGAAGTGACTAACAAGTTTGTTACCTACTATTTCACAACAACTACTTTGCTTCTTACTGCTTATCATATCAAGTGATATCATCAGTTGGTAGATCGACTCGCTAAAACACGTCGTAAGCTGTACTTTTCCGTAGGAAAGGGACAGGGAAGTGACTAACAAGTTTGTTAGTTACTGTTTCACATTAACTACTTTACTTCTTACTGCTTATCATATGAAGTGATATTATCAGTTGGTGGATCAAATCACTGAAACACGTTGTAAGCTGTACTTTTCCGTAGGGAAGGGACAGGGGAAGTAACTAATAAGTTTGTTACTTACTGTTTCACATTAACTACTTTACTTCTTACTGCTTATCATATCAAGTGATATTATCAGTTGGTAGACCAAATCGCTTAAACACATCGTAGGCTGTACTTTTCGATGGGAAGGGACAGAGGAAGTGACTAACAAGTTTGTTAGTTACTGTTTCACATTAACTACTTTACTTCTTACTGCTTATCATATCAAGTGATATTATCAGTTGGTGGATCAAATCACTGAAACACGTTGTAAGCTGTACTTTTCCGTAGGGAAGGGACAGGGGAAGTGACTAACAAGTTTGTTAGTTACTGTTTCACATTAACTACTTTACTTCTTACTGCTTATCATATCAAGTGATATTATCAGTTGGTGGATCAAATCACTGAAACACGTCGTAGGCTGTACTTTTCGATGGGGAGGGACAGGGGAGTGACTAACAAGTTTGTTAGTTACTGTTTCACGTTAACTACTTTACTTCTTACTGCTTATCATATCAAGTGATATTATCAGTTGGTAGATCAACTCGCTAAAACACGTCGTAGGCTGTACTTTTCGATGGGGAGGGACAGAGAAAGTGACTAACAAGTTTGTTAGTTACTGTTTCACATTAACTACTTTACTTCTTACTGCTTATCATATCAAGTGATATTATCAGTTGGTGGATCAAATCACTGAAACACGTTGTAAGCTGTACTTTTCCGTAGGGAAGGGACAGGGGAAGTGACTAACAAGTTTGTTAGTTACTGTTTCACATTAACTACTTTACTTCTTACTGCTTATCATATCAAGTGATATTATCAGTTGGTGGATCAAATTACTAAAACACGTCGTAGGCTGTACTTTTCCGTAGGGAAGGGACAGGGGAAGTGACTAACAAGTTTGTTAGTTACTGTTTCACATTAACTACTTTACTTCTTACTGCTTATCATATCAAGTGATATTATCAGTTGGTGGATCAAATCACTGAAACACGTTGTAAGCTGTACTTTTCGATGGGGAGGGACAGGGGAAGTGACTAACAAGTTTGTTAGTTACTGTTTCACATTAACTACTTTACTTCTTACTGCTTATCATATCAAGTGATATTATCACATGGTGGATCAAATCGCTAAAACACGTCGTAGGCTGTACTTTTCCGTAGGGAAGGGACAGGGGAAGTGACTAACAAGTTTGTTAGTTACTGTTTCACATTAACTACTTTACTTCTTACTGCTTATCATATCAAGTGATATTATCAGTTGGTGGATCAAATCACTGAAACACGTTGTAAGCTGCACTTTTCCGTAGGGAAGGGACAGGGGAAGTGACTAACAAGTTTGTTAGTTACTGTTTCACGTTAACTACTTTACTTCTTACTGCTTATCATATCAAGTGATATTATCAGTTGGTTGATCAACTCGCTAAAACACGTCGTAGGCTGTACTTTTCGATGGGGAGGGACAGGGGAAGTGACTAACAAGTTTGTTAGTTACTGTTTCACATTAACTACTTTACTTCTTACTGCTTATCATATCAAGTGATATTATCAGTTGGTGGATCAAATCACTGAAACACGTTGTAAGCTGTACTTTTCCGTAGGGAAGGGACAGGGGAAGTGACTAACAAGTTTGTTAGTTACTGTTTCACATTAACTACTTTACTTCTTACTGCTTATCATATCAAGTGATATTATCAGTTGGTGGATCAAATCACTGAAACACGTTGTAAGCTGTACTTTTCCGTAGGGAAGGGACAGGGAAAAGACTAACAAGTTTGTTAGTTACTGTTTCACATTAACTACTTTACTTCTTACTGCTTATCGTATCAAGTGATATTATCAGTTGGTGGATCAAATCACTGAAACACGTCGTAGGCTGTACTTTTCGATGGGGAGGGACAGGGGAAGTGACTAACAAGTTTGTTAGTTACTGTTTCACATTAACTACTTTACTTCTTACTGCTTATCATATCATGTGATATTATCAGTTGGTGGATCAAATCACTGAAACACGTTGTAAGCTGTACTTTTCCGTAGGGAAGGAACAGGAAGTGACTAACGAGTTTGTTAGCTACTGTTTCACATTAACTACCTTACTTCTTACTGCTTATCATATCATGTGATATTATCAGTTGGTTGATCAACTCGCTAAAACACGTCGTAAGCTGCACTTTTCCGTAGGGAAGGGACAGGGAAAGTTACTAGCAAGTTTGTTATTAACTGTTTCACGTTAACCACTTTACTTCTTATTGCTTATCATATCAAGTGATATTATCAGTTGGTAGATCAAATCACTGAAACACGTTGTAAGCTGTACTTTTCCGTAGGGAAGGGACAGGGGAAGTGACTGACAAGTTTGTTATTAACTGTTTCACATTAACTACTTTACTTCTTACTGCTTATCATATCAAGTGATATTATCAGTTGGTGGATCAAATCGCTAAAACACGTCGTAGGCTGTACTTTTCGATGGGGAGGGACAGAGAAAGTGACTAACAAGTTTGTTAGTTACTGTTTCACATTAACTACTTTACTTCTTACTGCTTATCATATCAAGTGATATTATCAGTTGGTGGATCAAATCACTGAAACACGTTGTAAGCTGTACTTTTCCGTAGGGAAGGGACAGGGGAAGTGACTAACAAGTTTGTTAGTTACTGTTTCACATTAACTACTTTACTTCTTACTGCTTATCATATCAAGTGATACTATCAGTTGGTAGATCAACTCGCTAAAACACGTCGTAGGCTGTACTTTTCGATGGGAAGGGACAGGGGAAGTGACTAACAAGTTTGTTAGTTACTGTTTCACATTAACTACTTTACTTCTTACTGCTTATCATATCAAGTGATATTATCAGTTGGTGGATCAAATCACTGAAACACGTTGTAAGCTGTACTTTTCCGTAGGGAAGGGACAGGGGAAGTGACTAACAAGTTTGTTAGTTACTGTTTCACATTAACTACTTTACTTCTTACTGCTTATCATATCAAGTGATATTATCAGTTGGTGGATCAAATCACTGAAACACGTCGTAGGCTGTACTTTTCCATGGGGAGGGACAGGGGAAGTGACTAACAAGTTTGTTAGCTACTGTTTCACATGAACTACTTTACTTCTTACTGCTTATCATATCAAGTGATACTATCAGTTGGTAGATCAACTCGCTAAAACACGTCGTAGGCTGTACTTTTCCGTAGGGAAGGGACAGGGAAAGTTACTAACAAGTTTGTTACTTACTGTTCCACATTAACTACCTTACTTCTTACTGCTTATCATATCAAGTGATATTATCAGTTGGTGGATCAAATCACTAAAACACGTCGTAGGCTGTACTTTTCGTAGGGAAGGGACAGGAAGTGACTAACAAGTTTGTTAGTTACTGTTTCACATTAACTATGTACTTTACTTCTTACTGCTTATCATATCAAGTGATATTATCAGTTGGTGGATCAAATCACTGAAACACGTTGTAAGCCGTACTTTTTCGTAGGGAAGGGACAGGGGAAGTGACCAACAAGTTTGTTAGTTACTGTTTCACATTAACTACTTTACTTCTTACTGCTTATCATATCATGTGATATTATCACTTGGTTGATCAAAGCGCTAAAACACGACGTAGGCTGTACTTTTCCGATGGGAAGGGACAGGAGAAGTGACTAACAAGTTTGTTAGTTACTGTTTCACATTAACTACTTTACTTCTTACTGCTTATCATATCAAGTGATATTATCAGTTGGTGGATCAAATCACTGAAACACGTTGTAAGCTGTACTTTTCCGTAGGGAAGGGACAGGGAAGTGACTAACAAGTTTGTTAGTTACTGTTTCACATTAACTACTTTACTTATTACTGCTTATCATATCATATGATTTTATCAGTTGGTAGCTCAACTCACTAAAACACGTCGTAGGACGTACTTTTCGATGGGAAGGGAGAGGGAAAGTGACTAGCAAGTTTGTTAGTTACTGTTTCACATTAACTACTTTACTTCTTACTGCTTATCATATCATGTGATATTATCAGTTGGTGGATCAAATCACTGAAACACGTTGTAAGCTGTACTTTTTCGTAGGGAAGGGACAGGGGAAGTGACTAAAAAGTTTGTTACTTACTGCTTCACATTAACTACTTTACTTCTTACTGCTTATCATATCAAGTGATATTATCAGTTGGTTGATCAAATCGCTGAAACACGTCGTAGGCTGTACTTTTCGATGGGAAGGGACAGGAGAAAGTGACTAGCAAGTTTGTTAGTTACTGTTTCACATTAACTACTTTACTTCTTACTGCTTATCATATCATGTGATATTATCAGTTGGTGGATCAAATCACTGAAACACGTTGTAAGCTGTACTTTTCCGTAGGGAAGGGACAGGGGAAGTGACTAACAAGTTTGTTACTTACTGTTCCACATTAACTACTTTACTTCTTACTGCTTATCATATCATGTGATATTATCAGTTGATTGATCAACTCGCTAAAACACGTCGTAGGCTGTACTTTTCGATGGGGAGGGACAGGGGAAGTGACTAACAAGTTTCTTAGCTACTGTTTCACGTTAACTACTTTACTTCTTACTGTTTATCATATCAAGTGATATTATCAGTTGGTGGATCAAATCACTGAAACACGTTGTAAGCTGCACTTTTCCGTAGGGAAGGGACAGGGGAAGTGACTAACAAGTTTGTTAGTTACTGTTTCACGTTAACTACTTTACTTCTTACTGCTTATCATATCATGTGATATTATCAGTCGGTAGATCAACTCGCTAAAACACGTCGTAGGCTGTACTCATTCGTAGGGAAGGGACAGGGAAAGTTACTAATAAGTTTGTTACTTACTGTTCCACATTAACTACCTTACTTCTTACTGCTTATCATGTCAAGTGATATTATCAGTTGGTGGATCAAATCACTGAAACACGTTGTAAGCTGTACTTTTTCGTAGGGAAGGGACAGGGGAAGTGACTAACAAGTTTGTTAGTTACTGTTTCACATTAACTACTTTACTTCTTACTGCTTATCATATCATGTGATATTATCAGTTGGTTGATCAAATCGCTAAAACACGTCGTAGGCTGTACTTTTCGATGGGGAGGGACAGGGGAAATGACTAACAAGTTTGTTAGTTACTGTTTCACATTAACTACTTTACTTCTTACTGCTTATCATATCAAGTGATATTATCGGTTGGTGGATCAAATCACTGAAACACGTTGTAAGCTGTACTTTTTCGTAGGGAAGGGACAGGGGAAGTGACCAACAAGTTTGTTAGTTACTGTTTCACATTAACTACTTTACTTCTTACTGCTTATCATATCATGTGATATTATCAGTTGGTGGATCAAATCACTGAAACACGTTGTAAGCTGTACTTTTCCGTAGGGAAGGGACAGGGAAGTGACTAACAAGTTTGTTAGTTACTGTTTCACATTAACTACTTTACTTCTTACTGCTTATCATATCAAGTGATATTATCAGTTGGTGGATCAAATCGCTGAAACACGTTGTAAGCTGCACTTTTCCGTAGGGAAGGGACAGGGGAAGTGACTAACAAGTTTGTTAGTTACTGTTTCACATTAACTACTTTACTTCTTACTGCTTATCATATCAAGTGATATTATCAGTTGGTGGATCAAATCACTGAAACACGTCGTAGGCTGTACTTTTCGATGGGGAGGGACAGGGGAAGTGACTAACAAGTTTGTTAGTTACTGTTTCACATTAACTACTTTACTTCTTACTGCTTATCATATCAAGTGATATTATCAGTTGGTGGATCAAATCACTGAAACACGTTGTAAGCTGTACTTTTCCGTAGGGAAGGGACAGGGGAAGTGACTAACAAGTTTGTTAGTTACTGTTTCACGTTAACTACTTTACTTCTTACTGCTTATCATATCAAGTGATATTATCAGTTGGTTGATCAACTCGCTAAAACACGTCGTAGGCCGTACTTTTCCGTAGGGAAGGGACAGGGGAAGTGACTAACAAGTTTGTTAGTTAATGTTTCACATTAACTACTTTACTTCTTACTGCTTATCATATCAAGTGATATTATCAGTTGGTGGATCAAATCGCTGAAACACGTTGTAAGCTGTACTTTTCCGTAGGGAAGGGACAGGGAAGTGACTAACAAGTTTGTTAGTTACTGTTTCACATTAACTACTTTACTTCTTACTGCTTATCATATCAAGTGATATTATCAGTTGGTGGATCAAATCACTGAAACACGTCGTAAGCTGTACTTTTCGTAGGGAAGGGACAGGGAAGTGACTAACAAGTTTGTTAGTTACTGTTTCACATTAACTACTTTACTTCTTACTGCTTATCATATCAAGTGATATTATCAGTTGGTGGATCAAATCACTAAAACACGTTGTAAGCTGTACTTTTCCGTAGGGAAGGGACAGGGAAGTGACTAACAAGTTTGTTAGTTACTGTTTCACATTAACTACTTTACTTCTTACTGCTTATCATATCAAGTGATATTATCAGTTGGTGGATCAAATCACTGAAACACGTCGTAGGCTGTACTTTTCGTAGGGAAGGGACAGGGGAAGTGACTAACAAGTTTGTTAGTTACTGTTTCACATTAACTACTTTACTTCTTACTGCTTATCATATCAAGTGATATTATCAGTTGGTGGATCAAATCACTGAAACACGTTGTAGGCTGTACTTTTCCGTAGGGAAGGGACAGGGAAGTGACTAACAAGTTTGTTAGTTACTGTTTCACATTAACTACTTTACTTCTTACTGCTTATCATATCAAGTGATATTATCAGTTGGTGGATCAAATCACTGAAACACGTTGTAAGCTGTACTTTTCCGTAGGGAAGGGACAGGAAGTGACTAACAAGTTTGTTAGTTACTGTTTCACATTAACTACTTTACTTCTTACTGCTTATCATATCAAGTGATATTATCAGTTGGTGGATCAAATCACTGAAACACGTTGTAAGCTGTACTTTTCCGTAGGGAAGGGACAGGGAAGTGACTAACAAGTTTGTTAGTTACTGTTTCACATTAACTACTTTACTTCTTACTGCTTATCATATCAAGTGATATTATCAGTTGGTGGATCAAATCACTGAAACACGTTGTAGGCTGTACTTTTCCGTAGGGAAGGGACAGGGAAGTGACTAACAAGTTTGTTAGTTACTGTTTCACATTAACTACTTTACTTCTTACTGCTTATCATATCAAGTGATATTATCAGTTGGTGGATCAACTCACTGAAACACGTTGTAGGCTGTACTTTTCCGTAGGGAAGGGACAGGGAAGTGACTAACAAGTTTGTTAGTTACTGTTTCACATTAACTACTTTACTTCTTACTGCTTATCATATCAAGTGATATTATCAGTTGGTGGATCAAATCACTGAAACACGTTGTAAGCTGTACTTTTCGTGGGAAGGGACAGGGAAGTGACTAACAAGTTTGTTAGTTACTGTTTCACATTAACTACTTTACTTCTTACTGCTTATCATATCAAGTGATATTATCAGTTGGTTGATCAAATCACTGAAACACGTCGTAGGCTGTACTTTTCCGTAGGGAAGGGACAGAGGAAGTGACTAACAAGTTTGTTAGTTACTGTTTCACATTAACTACTTTACTTCTTACTGCTTATCATATCAAGTGATATTATCAGTTGGTGGATCAAATCACTGAAACACGTTGTAAGCTGTACTTTTCCGTAGGGAAGGGACAGGGAAGTGACTAACAAGTTTGTTAGTTACTGTTTCACATTAACTACTTTACTTCTTACTGCTTATCATATCATGTGATATTATCAGTTGGTTGATCAACTCGCTATAACACGTCGCACACTGTACTTTTCGATGGGGAGGGACAGGAAGTGACTAACAAGTTTGTTAGTTACTGTTTCACATTAACTACTTTACTTCTTACTGCTTATCATATCAAGTGATATTATCAGTTGGTGGATCAAATCACTGAAACACGTTGTAAGCTGTACTTTTCCGTAGGGAAGGGACAGGGAAGTGACTAACAAGTTTGTTAGTTACTGTTCCACATTAACTACTTTACTTCTTACTGCTTATCATATCATGTGATATTATCAGTTGATTGATCAACTCGCTAAAACACGTCGTAGGCTGTACTTTTCGATGGGGAGGGACAGAGAAACTGACTAACAAGTATGTTACTTACTGTTTCACGTTAACTACCTTACTTCTTACTGTTTATCATATCAAGTGATATTATCAGTTGGTGGATCAAATCACTGAAACACGTTGTAAGCTGCACTTTTCCGTAGGGAAGGGACAGGGGAAGTGACTAACAAGTTTGTTAGTTACTGTTTCACGTTAACTACTTTACTTCTTACTGCTTATCATATCATGTGATATTATCAGTTGGTTGATCAACTCGCTAAAACACGTCGTAGGCCGTACTTTTCGATGGGGAGGGACAGAGAAAATGACTAACAAGTTTGTTACTTACTGCTTCACATTAACTACTTTACTTCTTACTGTTTATCATATCAAGTGATATTATCAGTTGGTGGATCAAATCACTGAAACACGTTGTAAGCTGCACTTTTCCGTAGGGAAGGGACAGGGGAAGTGACTAACAAGTTTGTTAGTTACTGTTTCACGTTAACTACTTTACTTCTTACTGCTTATCATATCATGTGATATTATCAGTTGGTTGATCAACTCGCTAAAACACGTCGTAGGCCGTACTTTTCGATGGGGAGGGACAGAGAAAATGACTAACAAGTTTGTTACTTACTGCTTCACATTAACTACTTTACTTCTTACTGTTTATCATATCAAGTGATATTATCAGTTGGTGGATCAAATCACTGAAACACGTTGTAAGCTGCCTTTTTCCGTAGGGAAGGGACAGGGGAAGTGACTAACAAGTTTGTTTGTTACTGTTTCAAGTTAACTACTTTACTTCTTACTGCTTATCATATCAAGTGATATTATCAGTTGGTAGATCAACTCGCTAAAACACGTCGTAGGCTGTACTTTTTCGTAGGGAAGGGACAGGGGAAGTGACTAACAAGTTTGTTAGTTACTGTTTCACATTAACTACTTTACTTCTTACTGCTTATCATATCAAGTGATATTATCAGTTGGTGGATCAAATCACTGAAACACGCTGTAAGCTGCACTTTTCCGTAGGGAAGGGACAGAGAAGTGACTAACAAGTTTGTTAGTTACTGTTTCACATTAACTACTTTACTTCTTACTGCTTATCATATCAAGTGATATTATCAGTTGGTGGATCAAATCACTGAAACATGTTGTAAGCTGCACTTTTCCGTAGGGAAGGGACAGGGGAAGTGACTAACAAGTTTGTTAGTTACTGTTTCACGTTAACTACTTTACTTCTTACTGCTTATCATATCATGTGATATTATCAGTTGGTTGATCAACTCGCTAAAACACGTCGTAGGCCGTACTTTTCGATGGGGAGGGACAGAGGAAGTGACTAACAAGTTTGTTACTTACTGCTTCACATTAACTACTTTACTTCTTACTGTTTATCATATCAAGTGATATTATCAGTTGGTGGATCAAATCACTGAAACACGTTGTAAGCTGTAGTTTTTCGTAGGGACGGGACAGGGGATGTGACCAACAAGTTTGTTAGTTACTGTTTCACGTTAACTACTTTACTTCTTACTGCTTATCATATCAAGTGATATTATCAGTTGGTTGATCAAATCACTGAAACACGTCGTAGGCTGTACTTTTCCGTAGGGAAGGGACAGGGGAAGTGACTAACAAGTTTGTTAGTTACTGTTTCACATTAACTACTTTACTTCTTACTGCTTATCATATCAAGTGATATTATCAGTTGGTTGATCAAATCACTGAAACACGTCGTAAGCTGTACTTTCCGAGGAGGAGGGACAGAGAAGATGACTAACAAGTTTGTTAGTTACTGTTTCACGTTAACTACTTCACTTCTTACTGCTTATCACATCAAGTGATATTATCAGGTGGTGGATCAAATCACTGAAACACGTCGTAGGCTGTACTTTTCCGTAGGGAAGGGACAGGGGAAGTGACTAACAAGTTTGTTAGTTACTGTTTCACATTAACTACTTTAATTCTTACTGCTTATCATATCAAGTGATATTATCAGTTGGTGGATCAAATCACTGAAACACGTTGTAAGCTGTACTTTTCCGTAGGGAAGGGACAGGGAAAATGACTAACAAGTTTGTTAGTTACTGTTTCACGTTAACTACTTTACTTCTTACTGCTTATCATATCATGTGATATTATCAGTTGGTTGATCAACTCGCTAAAACACGTCGTAGGCTGTACTTTTCGATGGGGAGGGACAGGGGAAGTGACTAACAAGTTTGTTAGTTACTGTTTCACATTAACTACTTTACTTCTTACTGCTTATCATATCAAGTGATATTATCAGTTGGTGGATCAAATCACTGAAACACGTTGTAAGCTGTACTTTTCCGTAGGGAAGGGACAGGGGAAGTGACTAACAACTTTGTTAGCTACTGTTTCACATTAACTACTTTACTTCTTGTTGCTTATCATATCAAGTGATATTATCAGTTGGTGGATCAAATCACTGAAACACGTTGTAGGCTGCACTTTTTCGTAGGGAAGGGACAGGGGAAGTGACTAACAAGTTTGTTAGCTACTGTTTCACATTAACTACTTTACTTCTTACTGCTTATCATATCAAGTGATATTATCAGTTGGTGGATCAAATCACTGAAACACGTTGTAAGCTGAACTTTTCGATGGGAAGGGACAGGGGAAGTGACTAACAAGTTTGTTAGTTACTGTTTCACATTAACTACTTGACTTCTTATTGCTTATCGTATCAAGTGATATTATCAGTTGGTGGATCAAATCACTGAAACACGTCGTAGGCTGTACTTTTCGATGGGGAGCGACAGGGGAAGTGACTAACAAGTTTGTTAGTTACTGTTTCACATTAACTACTTTACTTCTTACTGCTTATCATATCAAGTGATATTATCAGTTGGTGGATCAAATCACTGAAACACGTTGTAAGCTGTACTTTTCCGTAGGGAAGGGACAGGGGAAGTGACTAACAAGTTTGTTAGTTACTGTTTCACATTAACTACTTTACTTCTTATTGCTTATCATATCAAGTGATATTATCAGTTGGTTGATCAACTCGCTAAAACACGTCGTAGGCTGTAGTTTTCGATAGGGAAGGGACAGGAAGTGACTAACAAGTTTGTTACTTACTGTTTCACATTAACTACTTTACTTCTTACTGCTTATCATATCAAGTGATATTATCAGTTGGTGGATCAAATCACTGAAACACGTTGTAGGCTGTACTTTTCGTAGGGAAGGGACAGGGAAGTGACTAACAAGTTTGTTAGTTACTGTTTCACATTAACTACTTTACTTTTTACTGCTTATCATATCAAGTGATATTATCAGTTGGTAGATCAAATCGCTAAAACACGTTCTAGGCTGTACTTTTCCGTAGGGAAGGGACAGAGGAAGTGACTAACAAGTTTGTTACTTATTGTTTAACATTAACTACTTTAATTCTTACTGCTTATCATATCAAGTGATATTATCAGTTGGTGGATCAAATCACTGAAACACGTTGTAAGCTGTACTTTTCCGTAGGGAAGGGACAGGACATTAACTACTTTAATTCTTACTGCTTATCATATCATGTGATATTATCAGTTGGTTGATCAACTCGCTAAAACACGTCGTACTTTTCGATGGGGAGGGACAGGAAGTGACTAACAAGTTTGTTAGTTACTGTTTCACATTAACTACTTTACTTCTTACTGCTTATCATATCAAGTGATATTATCAGTTGGTGGATCAAATCACTGAAACACGTTGTAAGCTGCACTTTTCCGTAGGGAAGGGACAGGGGAAGTGACTAACAAGTTTGTTAGTTACTGTTTCACATTAACTACTTTACTTCTTACTGCTTATCATATCAAGTGATATTATCAGTTGGTTGATCAACTCGCTAAAACACGTCGTAGGCTGTACTTTTCCGTAGGGAAGGGACAGGGGAAGTGACTAACAAGTTTGTTAGTTACTGTTTCACGTTAACTACTTTACTTCTTACTGCTTATCATATCATGTGATATTGTCAGTTGGTTGATCAAATCACTGAAACATGTTGTAAGCCGTACTTTTCGATGGGAAGGGACAGGGGAAGTTATCAACAAGTTTGTTAGCTACTGTTTCACATTAACTACCTTACTTCTTACTGCTTATCATATCAAGTGATATTATCAGTTGGTTGATCAACTCGCTAAAACACGTCGTAGGCTGTACTTTTCGATGGGGAGGGACAAGGGAAGTGACTAACAAATTTGTTAGTTACTGTTTCACACTAACTACTTTACTTCTTACTGCTTATCATATCAAGTGATATTATCAGTTGGTGGATCAAATCACTGAAACACGTTGTAAGCTGTACTTTTCCGTAGGGAAGGGACAGGGAAGTGACTAACAAGTTTGTTAGTTACTGTTTCACATTAACTACTTTACTTCTTACTGCTTATCATATCAAGTGATATTATCAGTTGGTTGATCAACTCGCTAAAACACGTCGTAGGCTGTACTTTTCCGATGGGGAGGGACAGGGAAGTGACTAACAAGTTTGTTAGTTACTGTTTCACATTAACTACTTTACTTCTTACTGCTTATCATATCAAGTGATATTATCAGTTGGTTGATCAAATCACTGAAACACGTCGTAGGCTGTACTTTTCGATGGGAAGGGACAGGGAAGTGACTAACAAGTTTGTTAGTTACTGTTTCACATTAACTACTTTACTTCTTACTGCTTATCATATCAAGTGATATTATCAGTTTGTGGATCAAATCACTGAAACACGTTGTAAGCTGTACTTTTCGATGGGAAGGGACAGGGGAAGTGACTAACAAGTTTGTTAGTTACTGTTTCACATTCACTACTTTACTTCTTACTGCTTATTATATCATGTGATATTATCAGTTGGTTGATCAACTCGCTAAAACACGTCGTAGGCTGTACTTTTCGATGGGGAGGGACAGGGGAAGTGACTAACAAGTTTGTTACTTACTGTTTCACATTAACTACTTTACTTCTTACTGCTTATCATATCAAGTGATATTATCAGTTGGTGGATCAAATCACTGAAACACGTTGTAAGCTGTACTTTTCCGTAGGGAAGGGACAGGGAAGTGACTAACAAGTTTGTTAGTTACTGTTTCACATTAACTACTTTACTTCTTACTGCTTATCATATCATGTGATATTATCAGTTGGTTGATCAACTCGCTAAAACACGTCGTAGGCTGTACTTTTCCGATGGGGAGGGACAGGGAAGTGACTAACAAGTTTGTTAGTTACTGTTTCACATTAACTACTTTACTTCTTACTGCTTATCATATCAAGTGATATTATCAGTTGGTGGATCAAATCACTGAAACACGTTGTAAGCTGTACTTTTCCGTAGGGAAGGGACAGGGAAGTGACTAACAAGTTTGTTAGTTACTGTTTCACATTAACTACTTTACTTCTTACTGCTTATCATATCATGTGATATTATCAGTTGGTTGATCAACTCGCTAAAACACGTCGTAGGCTGTACTTTTCGATGGGGAGGGACAGGGAAGTGACTAACAAGTTTGTTACTTACTGTTTCACATTAACTACTTTACTTCTTACTGCTTATCATATCAAGTGATATTATCAGTTGGTGGATCAAATCACTGAAACACGTTGTAAGCTGTACTTTTCCGTAGGGAAGGGACAGGGAAGTGACTAACAAGTTTGTTAGTTACTGTTTCACATTAACTACTTTACTTCTTACTGCTTATCATATCATGTGATATTATCAGTTGGTTGATCAACTCGCTAAAACACGTCGTAGGCTGTACTTTTCGATGGGGAGGGACAGAGAAGTGACTAACAAGTTTGTTAGTTACTGTTTCACATTAACTACTTTACTTCTTACTGCTTATCATATCAAGTGATATTATCAGTTGGTGGATCAAATCACTGAAACACGTCGTAAGCTGTACTTTTCCGTAGGAAAGGGACAGGGAAGTGACTAACAAGTTTGTTAGTTACTGTTTCACGTTAACTACTTTACTTCTTACTGCTTATCATATCATGTGATATTATCAGTTGATAGATCAACTCGCTAAAACACGTCGTAGGCTGTACTTTTCGATGGGGAGGGACAGGAAGTGACTAACAAGTTTGTTAGTTACTGTTTCACATTAACTACTTTACTTCTTACTGCTTATCATATCAAGTGATATTATCAGTTGGTTGATCAAATCACTGAAACACGTTGTAGGCTGTACTTTTCCGTAGGGAAGGGACAGGAAGTGACTAACAAGTTTGTTAGTTACTGATTCACATTAACTACTTTAATTCCTAGTGCTTATCATATCAAGTGATATTATCAGTTGGTGGATCAAATCACTGAAACACGTTGAAAGCTGTACTTTTCCGTAGGGAAGGGACAGGAAGTGACTAACAAGTTTGTTAGTTACTGTTTCACATTAACTACTTTAATTCTTACTGCTTATCATATCATGTGATATTATCAGTTGGTTGATCAACTCGCTAAAACACGTCATAGGCTGTACTTTTCGATGGGGAGGGACAGGGGAAGTGACTAACAAGTTTGTTAGTTACTGTTTCACATTAACTACTTTAATTCTTACTGCTTATCATATCAAGTGATATTATCAGTTGGTGGATCAAATCACTGAAACACGTTGTAAGCTGTACTTTTCCGTAGGGAAGGGACAGGGGAAGTGACTAACAAGTTTGTTAGTTACTGTTTCACATTAACTACTTTAATTCTTACTGCTTATCATATCATGTGATATTATCAGTTGGTTGATCAACTCGCTAAAACACGTCGTAGGCTGTACTTTTCGATGGGGAGGGACAGGGGAAGTGACTAACAAGTTTGTTAGTTACTGTTTCACATTAACTACTTTACTTCTTACTGCTTATCATATCATGTGATATTATCAGTTGGTGGATCAAATCACTGAAACACGTTGTAAGCTGTACTTTTCCGTAGGGAAGGGACAGGGGAAGTGACTAACAAGTTTGTTAGTTACTGTTTCACATTAACTACTTGACTTCTTATTGCTTATCGTATCAAGTGATATTATCAGTTGGTGGATCAAATCACTGAAACACGTTGTAAGCTGTACTTTTCCGTAGGGAAGGGACAGGGGAAGTGACTAACAAGTTTGTTAGTTACTGTTTCACATTAACTACTTTACTTCTTACTGCTTATCGTATTATGTGGTATTATCAGTTGGTTGATCAACTCGCTAAAACACGTCGTAGGCTGTAGTTTTCGATGGGGAGGGACAGGGGAAGTGACTAACAAGTTTGTTAGTTACTGTTTCACATTAACTACTTGACTTCTTATTGCTTATCGTATCAAGTGATATTATCAGTTGGTGGATCAAATCACTGAAACACGTTGTAAGCTGTACTTTTCCGTAGGGAAGGGACAGGGGAAGTGACTAAAAAGTTTGTTAGTTACTGTTTCACATTAACTACTTTAATTCTTACTGCTTATCATATCAAGTGATATTATCAGTTGGTGGATCAAATCACTGAAACACGTTGTAAGCTGTACTTTTCCGTAGGGAAGGGACAGGGGATGTGACTAGCAAGTTTGTTAGTTACTGTTTCACATTAACTACCTTACTTCTTACTGCTTATCATATCAAGTGATATTATCAGTTGGTGGATCAAATCACTGAAACATGTTGTAAGCCGTACTTTTCCGTAGGGAAGGGACAGGGGAAGTGACTAACAAGTTTGTTAGTTACTGTTTCACATTAACTACCTTACTTCTTACTGCTTATCATATCATGTGATATTATCAGTTGGTTGATCAACTCGCTAAAACACGTCGTAGGCTGTACTTTTCGATGGGGAGGGACAGGGGAAGTGACTAACAAGTTTGTTAGTTACTGTTTCACATTAACTACTTTAATTCTTACTGCTTATCATATCAAGTGATATTATCAGTTGGTGGATCAAATCACTGAAACACGTTGTAAGCTGTACTTTTCCGTAGGGAAGGGACAGGGGAAGTGACTAACAAGTTTGTTAGTTACTGTTTCACATTAACTACTTTAATTCTTACTGCTTATCATATCATGTGATATTATCAGTTGGTTGATCAACTCGCTAAAACACGTCATAGGCTGTACTTTTCGATGGGGAGGGACAGGGGAAGTGACTAACAAGTTTGTTAGTTACTGTTTCACATTAACTACTTTACTTCTTACTGCTTATCATATCAAGTGATATTATCAGTTGGTGGATCAAATCACTGAAACACGTTGTAAGCTGTACTTTTCCGTAGGGAAGGGACAGGGAAGTGACTAGCAAGTTTGTTAGTTACTGTTTCACATTAACTACTTTACTTCTTACTGCTTATCATATCAAGTGATACTATCAGTTGGTAGATCAACTCGCTAAAACACGTCGTAGGCTGTACTTTTCGATGGGGAGGGACAAGGGAAGTGACTAACAAGTTTGTTAGTTATTGTTTGACATTAACTACTTTACTTCTTACTGCTTATCATATCAAGTGATATTATCAGTTGGTGGATCAAATCACTGAAACACGTTGTAAGCTGCACTTTTCCGTAGGGAAGGGACAGGGGAAGTGACTAACAAGTTTGTTAGTTACTGTTTCACATTAACTACTTTACTTCTTAGTGCTTATCATATCATGTGATATTATCAGTTGGTAGATCAACTCGCTAAAACACGTCGTACTTTTCGATGGGGAGGGACAGGGGAAGTGACTAACAAGTTTGTTAGTTACTGTTTCACATTAACTACTTTACTTCTTACTGCTTATCATATCAAGTGATATTATCACATGGTGGATCAAATCACTGAAACACGTTGTAAGCTGCACTTTTCCGTAGGGAAGGGACAGGGGAAGTGACTAACAAGTTTGTTAGTTACTGTTTCACGTTAACTACTTTACTTCTTACTGCTTATCATATCATGTGATATTATCAGTTAGTTGATCAACTCGCTAAAACACGTCGTAGGCCGTACTTTTCGATGGGGAGGGACAGAGGAAGTGACTAACAAGTTTGTTAGTTACTGTTTCACATTAACTACTTTACTTCTTACTGTTTATCATATCAAGTGATATTATCAGTTGGTGGATCAAATCACTGAAACATGTTGTAAGCTGCACTTTTCCGTAGGGAAGGGACAGGGGAAGTGACTAACAAGTTTGTTAGTTACTGTTTCACGTTAACTACTTTACTTCTTACTGCTTATCATATCATGTGATATTATCAGTTGGTTGATCAACTCGCTGAAACACGTCGTAGGCTGTACTTTTCGATGGGGAGGGACAGAGAAAGTGACTAACAAGTTTGTTAGTTACTGTTTCACATTAACTACTTTACTTCTTACTGCTTATCATATCAAGTGATATTATCAGTTGGTGTATCAAATCACTGGAACACGTTGTAAGCTGAACTTTTCAATGGGAAGGGACATGGGAAGTGACTAACAAGTTTGTTAGTTACTGTTTCACATTAACTACTTTACTTCTTACTGCTTATCATATCAAGTGATATTATCAGTTGGTGGATCAAATCACTGAAACACGTCGTAGGCTGTACTTTTCCGTAGGGAAGGGACAGGGAAGTGACTAATAAGTTTGTTAGTTACTGTTTCACGTTAACTACTTTACTTCTTACTGCTTATCATATCATGAGATATTGTCAGTTGGTTGATCAAATCGCTAAAACACGTCGTAGGCTGTACTTTTAGATGGGGATGGACAGCGGAAGTGACTAACAAGTTTGTTAGTTACTGTTTCACATTAACTACTTTACTTCTTATTGCTTATCATATCAAGTGATATTATCAGTTGGTGGATCAAATTACTGAAACACGTTGTAAGCTGTACTTTTCCGTAGGGAAGGGACAGGGAAGTGACTAACAAGTTTGTTAGTTACTGTTTCACGTTAACTACTTTACTTCTTACTGCTTATCATATCATGTGATATTGTCAGTTGGTTGATCAAATCGCTAAAACACGTCGTAGGCTGTACTTTTCCGTAGGGAAGGGACAGGGGAAGTGACTAACAAGTTTGTTAGTTACTGTTTCACATTAACTACTTTACTTCTTACTGCTTATCATATCAAGTGATATTATCAGTTGGTGGATCAAATCACTGAAACACGTTGTAAAGTGTACTTTTCCGTAGGGGAGGGACAGGGAAGTGACTAACAAGTTTGTTAGTTACTGTTTCACATTAACTAATTTACTTCTTACTGCTTATCATATCATGTGATATTATCAGTTGGTTGATCAACTCGCTAAAACGCGTTGTAAGCTGTACTTTTCCGTAGGGAAGGGACAGGGGAAGTGACTAACAAGTTTGTTAGTTACTGTTTCACATTAACTACTTTAATTCTTACTGCTTATCATATCAAGTGATATTATCAGTTGGTGGATCAAATCACTGAAACACGTCGTAGGCTGTACTTTTCGATGGGGAGGGACAGGGAAGTGACTAACAAGTTTGTTAGTTACTGTTTCACATTAACTACTTTACTTCTTACTGCTTATCATATCAAGTGATATTATCAGTTGGTTGATCAACTCGCTGAAACACGTCGTAGGCTGTACTTTTCGATGGGGAGGGACAGGAAGTGACTAACAAGTTTGTTAGTTACTGTTTCACATTAACTACTTTACTTCTTACTGCTTATCATATCAAGTGATATTATCAGTTGGTGGATCAAATCGCTGAAACACGTCGTAGGCTGTACTTTTCGTAGGGAAGGGACAGGGAAGTGACTAACAAGTTTGTTAGTTACTGTTTCACATTAACTACTTTACTTCTTACTGCTTATCATATCAAGTGATATTATCAGTTGGTTGATCAACTCGCTAAAACACGTCGTAGGCTGTACTTTTCGATGGGAAGGGACAGAGAAGTGACTAACAAGTTTGTTAGTTACTGTTTCACATCAACTACTTTAATTCTTACTGCTTATCATATCAAGTGATATTATCAGTTGGTGGATCAAATCACTGAAACACGTTGTAAGCTGTACTTTTCCGTAGGGAAGGGACAGGAAAGTGATTAACAAGTTTGTTAGTTACTGTTTCACATTAACTACTTTAATTCTTACTGCTTATCATATCATGTGATATTATCAGTTGGTTGATCAACTCGCTAAAACACGTCGTAGGCTGTACTTTTCGATGGGGAGGGACAGGGGAAGTGACTAACAAGTTTGTTAGTTACTGTTTCACATTAACTACTTTACTTCTTACTGCTTATCATATCAAGTGATATTATCAGTTGGTGGATCAAATCACTGAAACACGTTGTAAGCTGTACTTTTCCGTAGGGAAGGGACAGGGGAAGTGACTAACAAGTTTGTTAGTTACTGTTTCACATTAACTACTTTAATTCTTACTGCTTATCATATCATGTGATATTATCAGTTGGTTGATCAACTCGCTAAAACACGTCATAGGCTGTACTTTTCGATGGGGAGGGACAGGGGAAGTGACTAAAAAGTTTGTTACTTACTGTTTCACATTAACTACTTTACTTCTTACTGCTTATCATATCAAGTGATATTATCACATGGTGGATCAAATCACTGAAACACGTTGTAAGCTGTACTTTTCCGTAGGGAAGGGACAGGAAGTGACTAACAAGTTTGTTAGTTACTGTCTCACATTAACTACTTTACTTCTTACTGCTTATCATATCATGTGATATTATCAGTTAGTTGATCAACTCGCTAAAACACGTCGTAGGCCGTACTTTTCGATAGGGAGGGACAGAGGAAGTGACTAACAAGTTTGTTAGTTACTGTTTCACGTTAACTACTTTACTTCTTACTGCTTATCATATCAAGTGATATTATCAGTTGGTGGATCAAATCACTGAAACACGTTGTAAGCTGCACTTTTCCGTAGGGAAGGGACAGGGGAAGTGACTAACAAGTTTGTTAGTTACTGTTTCACGTTAACTACTTTACTTCTTACTGCTTATCATATCATGTGATATTATCAGTTGGTTGATCAACTCGCTAAAACACGTCGTAGGCCGTACTTTTCGATGGGGAGGGACAGAGAAAATGACTAACAAGTTTGTTACTTACTGCTTCACATTAACTACTTTACTTCTTACTGCTTATCATATCAAGTGATATTATCAGTTGGTGGATCAAATCACTGAAACACGTTGTAAGCTGCACTTTTCCGTAGGGAAGGGACAGGGAAAGTGACTAACAAGTTTGTTACTTACTGCTTCACATTAACTACTTTACTTCTTACTGCTTATCATATCATGTGATATTATCAGTTGGTTGATCAACTCGCTAAAACACGTCGTAGGCCGTACTTTTCGATGGGGAGGGACAGAGAAAATGACTAACAAGTTTGTTACTTACTGCTTCACATTAACTACTTTACTTCTTACTGCTTATCATATCAAGTGATATTATCAGTTGGTGGATCAAATCACTGAAACACGTTGTAAGCTGCACTTTTCCGTAGGGAAGGGACAGGGGAAGTGACTAACAAGTTTGTTAGTTACTGTTTCACGTTAACTACTTTACTTCTTACTGCTTATCATATCATGTGATATTATCAGTTGGTTGATCAACTCGCTAAAACACGTCGTAGGCTGTACTTTTCGATGGGGAGGGACAGGGGAAGTGACTAACAAGTTTGTTAGTTACTGTTTCACATTAACTACTTTACTTCTTACTGCTTATCATATCAAGTGATATTATCAGTTGGTGGATCAAATCACTGAAACACGTTGTAAGCTGCACTTTTCCGTAGGGAAGGGACAGGGGAAGTGACTAACAAGTTTGTTAGTTACTGTTTCACGTTAACTACTTTACTTCTTACTGCTTATCATATCATGTGATATTATCAGTTGGTTGATCAACTCGCTAAAACACGTCGTAGGCTGTACTTTTCGATGGGGAGGGACAGGGGAGTGACTAACAAGTTTGTTAGTTACTGTTTCACATTAACTACTTTACTTCTTACTGCTTATCATATCAAGTGATATTATCAGTTGGTGGATCAAATCACTGAAACACGTTGTAAGCTGTACTTTTCCGTAGGGAAGGGACAGGGGAAGTGACTAACAAGTTTGTTAGTTACTGTTTCACATTAACTACCTTACTTCTTACTGCTTATCATATCATGTGATATTATCAGTTGGTTGATCAACTCGCTAAAACACGTCGTAGGCTGTACTTTTCCGTAGGGAAGGGACAGGGGAAGTGACTAACAAGTTTGTTACTTACTGTTTCACATTAACTACTTTACTTCTTACTGCTTATCATATCAAGTGATATTATCAGTTGGTGGATCAAATCACTGAAACACGTTGTAAGCTGTACTTTTCGATGGGGAGGGACAGGGGAAGTGACTAACAAGTTTGTTAGTTACTGTTTCACATTAACTACTTTACTTCTTACTGCTTATCATATCATGTGATATTATCAGTTGGTTGATCAACTCGCTAAAACACGTCGTAGGCTGTACTTTTCGATGGGGAGGGACAGGGGAAGTGACTAACAAGTTTGTTAGTTACTGTTTCACATTAACTACTTTACTTCTTACTGCTTATCATATCAAGTGATATTATCAGTTGGTGGATCAAATCACTGAAACACGTTGTAAGCTGTACTTTTCCGTAGGGAAGGGACAGGGGAAGTGACTAACAAGTTTGTTAGTTACTGTTTCACATTAACTACTTTAATTCTTACTGCTTATCATATCATGTGATATTATCAGTTGGTTGATCAACTCGCTAAAACACGTCGTAGGCTGAACTTTTCGATGGGGAGGGACAGAGAAAGTGACTAACAAGTTTGTTAGTTACTGTTTCACATTAACTACTTTACTTCTTACTGCTTATCATATCAAGTGATATTATCAGTTGGTGGATCAAATCACTGGAACACGTTGTAAGCTGAACTTTTCAATGGGAAGGGACAGGGGAAGTGACTAACAAGTTTGTTAGTTACTGTTTCACATTAACTACTTTACTTCTTATTGCTTATCATATCAAGTGATATTATCAGTTGGTTGATCAAATCGCTAAAACACGTCGTAGGCTGTACTTTTCCGTAGGGAAGGGACAGGGAAGTGACTAACAAGTTTGTTAGTTACTGTTTCACATTAACTACTTTACTTCTTACTGCTTATCATATCAAGTGATATTATCAGTTGGTGGATCAAATCACTGAAACACGTTGTAGGCTGTACTTTTCCGTAGGGAAGGGACAGGGAAGTGACTAACAAGTTTGTTAGTTACTGTTTCACATTCACTACTTTACTTCTTACTGCTTATCATATCAAGTGATACTATCAGTTGGTAGATCAACTCCCTAAAACACGTCGTAGGCTGTACTTTTCGTAGGGAAGGGACAGGGGAAGTGACTAAAAAGTTTGTTAGTTACTGTTTCACATTCACTACTTTACTTCTTACTGCTTATCATATCAAGTGATACTATCAGTTGGTAGATCAAATCACTGAAACACGTTGTAAGCTGTACTTTTCCGTAGGGAAGGGACAGGGAAGTGACTAACAAGTTTGTTAGTTACTGTTTCACATTAACTACTTTACTTCTTACTGCTTATCATATCAAGTGATATTATCAGTTGGTGGATCAAATCGCTGAAACACGTTGTAGGCTGTACTTTTCCGTAGGGAAGGGACAGGGAAGTGACTAACAAGTTTGTTAGTTACTGTTTCACATTAACTACTTTACTTCTTACTGCTTATCATATCAAGTGATATTATCAGTTGGTTGATCAACTCGCTAAAACACATCGTAGGCTGTACTTTTCCGTAGGGAAGGGACAAGGGAAGTGACTAATAAGTTTGTTACTTACTGTTTCACATTAACTACTTTACTTCTTACTGCTTATCATATCAAGTGATATTATCAGTTGGTGGATCAAATCACTGAAACACGTTGTAAGCTGTACTTTTCCGTAGGGAAGGGACAGGGGAAGTTACTAACAAGTTTGTTAGCTACTGTTTCACATGAACTACTTTACTTCTTACTGCTTATCATATCAAGTGATATTATCAGTTGGTAGATCAACTCGCTAAAACACGTCGTAGGCTGTACTTTTCGATGGGAAGGGACAGGGGAAGTGACTAACAAGTTTGTTAGTTACTGTTTCACACTAACTACTTTACTTCTTACTGCTTATCATATCAAGTGATATTATCAGTTGGTGGATCAAATCACTGAAACACGTTGTAAGCTGCACTTTTTCGTAGGGAAGGGACAGGGAAAGTTACTAACAAGTTTGTTACTTACTGTTTCACGTTAACTACTTTACTTCTTACTGCTTATCATATCAAGTGATATTATCAGTTGGTGGATCAAATCACTGAAACACGTTGTAAGCTGTACTTTTCCGTCTGGAAGGGACAGGGGAAGTGACTAACAAGTTTGTTACTTACTGTTTCACAATAACTACTTTACTTCTTACCGCTTATCATATCAAGTGATACTATCAGTTGGTAGATCAACTCGCTAAAACACGTCGTAAGCTGAACTTTTCGATGGGAAGGGACAGGGGAAGTGACTAACAAGTTTGTTAGTTACTGTTTCACATTAACTACTTTACTTCTTACTGCTTATCATATCATGTGATGTTATCAGTTGGTTGATCAAATCACTGAAACACGTTGTAAGCTGTACTTTTCCGTAGGGAAGGGACAGGGAAGTGACTAACAAGTTTGTTAGTTACTGTTTCACATTAACTACTTTACTTCTTACTGCTTATCATATCAAGTGATATTATCAGTTGGTGGATCAAATCACTGAAACACGTTGTAAGCTGTACTTTTCCGTAGGGAAGGGACAGGGAAGTGACTAACAAGTTTGTTAGTTACTGTTTCACATTAACTACTTTACTTCTTACTGCTTATCATATCAAGTGATATTATCAGTTGGTGGATCAAATCACTGAAACACGTTGTAGGCTGTACTTTTCCGTAGGGAAGGGACAGGGAAGTGACTAACAAGTTTGTTAGTTACTGTTTCACATTAACTACTTTACTTCTTACTGCTTATCATATCAAGTGATATTATCAGTTGGTGGATCAAATCACTAAAACACGTTGTAGGCTGTACTTTTCCGATGGGAAGGGACAGGGGAAGTGACTAACAAGTTTGTTAGTTAATGTTTCACATTAACTACTTTACTTCTTACTGCTTATCATATCAAGTGATATTATCAGTTGGTGGATCAAATCACTGAAACACGTTGTAAGCTGTACTTTTCCGTAGGGAAGGGACAGGGAAGTGACTAACAAGTTTGTTAGTTACTGTTTCACATTAACTACTTTACTTCTTACTGCTTATCATATCAAGTGATATTATCAGTTGGTTGATCAAATCGCTAAAACACGTCGTAAGCTGTACTTTTCGATGGGAAGGGACAGGGGAAGTGACTAAAAAGTTTGTTACTTACTGTTTCACATTAAATACCTTACTTCTTACTGCTTATCATATCAAGTGATATTATCAGTTGGTGGATCAAATCACTGAAACACGTTGTAAGCTGTACTTTTCCGTAGGGAAGGGACAGGGGAAGTGACTAACAAGTTTGTTAGTTAATGTTTCACATTAACTACTTTACTTCTTACTGCTTATCATATCAAGTGATATTATCAGTTGGTGGATCAAATCACTGAAACACGTTGTAAGCTGTACTTTTCCGTAGGGAAGGGACAGGGGAAGTGACTAAAAAGTTTGTTACTTACTGTTTCACATTAAATACCTTACTTCTTACTGCTTATCATATCAAGTGATATTATCAGTTGGTGGATCAAATCACTGAAACACGTTGTAAGCTGTACTTTTCCGTAGGGAAGGGACAGGGGAAAAGACTAACAAGTTTGTTAGTTACTGTTTCACATTAACTACTTTACTTCTTACTGCTTATCATATCAAGTGATACTATCAGTTGGTGGATCAAATCACTGAAACACGTTGTAAGCTGCACTTTTCCGTAGGGAAGGGACAGGAAGTGACTAACAAGTTTGTTAGTTACTGTTTCACATTAACTACTTTACTTCTTACTGCTTATCATATCAAGTGATATTATCAGTTGGTGGATCAAATCACTGAAACACGTTGTAAGCTGTACTTTTCCGTAGGGAAGGGACAGGGGAAGTGACTAAAAAGTTTGTTAGTTACTGTTTCACATCAACTACTTTAATTCTTACTGCTTATCATATCAAGTGATATTATCAGTTGGTGGATCAAATCACTGAAACACGTCGTAGGCTGTACTTTTCGTAGGGAAGGGACAGGGGAAGTGACTAACAAGTTTGTTAGTTACTGTTTCACATGAACTACTTTACTTCTTACTGCTTATCATATCAAGTGATATTATCAGTTGGTGGATCAAATCACTGAAACACGTTGTAAGCTGAACTTTTCGATGGGAAGGGAGAGGGCGAGTGACTAACAAGTTTGTTAGTTACTGTTTCACATTAACTACTTTACTTCTTACTGCTTATCATATCAAGTGATATTATCAGTTGGTGGATCAAATCACTGAAACACGTTGTAAGCTGTACTTTTTCGTAGGGAAGGGACAGGGAAGTGACTAACAAGTTTGTTAATTACTGTTTCACATTAACTACTTTACTTCTTACTGCTTATCATATCAAGTGATATTATCAGTTGGTGGATCAAATCGCTAAAACACGTCGTAGGCTGTACTTTTCGATGGGGAGGGACAGGGGAAGTGACTAACAAGTGCGTTACTTACTGGTTCAAGTTAACTCCTTTGCTTCTTAGTGCTTATCATATCAAGTGATATTATCAGTTGGTGGATCAAATCACTGAAACACGTTGTAAGCTGTACTTTTCCGTAGGGAAGGGACAGGGGAAGTGACTAACAAGTTTGTTAGTTACTGTTTCACATTAACTACTTTAATTCTTACTGCTTATCATATCAAGTGATATTATCAGTTGGTGGATCAAATCACTGAAACACGTTGTAGGCTGTACTTTTTTCGTAGGGAAGGGACAGGGGAAGTGACTAACAAGTTTGTTAGTTACTGTTTCACATTAACTACTTGACTTCTTACTGCTTATCATATCAAGTGATATTATCAGTTGGTGGATCAAATCACTGAAACACGTTGTAAGCTGTACTTTTCCGTAGGGAAGGGACAGGGGAAGTGACTAAAAAGTTTGTTAGTTACTGTTTCACATTAACTACTTTAATTCTTACTGCTTATCATATCATGTGATATTATCAGTTGGTTGATCAACTCGCTAAAACACGTCGTAGGCTGTACTTTTCGATGGGGAGGGACAGGGGAAGTGACTAACAAGTTTGTTAGTTACTGTTTCACATTAACTACTTTAATTCTTACTGCTTATCATATCAAGTGATATTATCAGTTGGTGGATCAAATCACTGAAACACGTTGTAAGCTGTACTTTTCCGTAGGGAAGGGACAGGAAGTGACTAACAAGTTTGTTAGTTACTGTTTCACATTAACTACTTTACTTCTTACTGCTTATCATATCAAGTGATATTATCAGTTAGTGGATCAAATCACTGAAACACGTTGTAAGCTGTACTTTTCCGTAGGGAAGGGACAGGGAAGTGACTAACAAGTTTGTTAGTTACTGTTTCACATTAACTACTTTACTTCTTACTGCTTATCATATCAAGTGATATTATCAGTTGGTGGATCAAATCACTGAAACACGTTGTAAGCTGTACTTTTCCGTAGGGAAGGGACAGGGGAAGTGACTAACAAGTTTGTTAGTTACTGTTTCACATTAACTACTTTACTTCTTACTGCTTATCATATCAAGTGATATTATCAGTTGGTGGATCAAATCACTGAAACACGTTGTAAGCTGTACTTTTCCGTAGGGAAGGGACAGGGAAGTGACTAACAAGTTTGTTAGTTACTGTTTCACGTTAACTACTTCACTTCTTACTGCTTATCACATCAAGTGATAATATCAGTTAGTGGATCAAATCACTGAAACACGTTGTAAGCTGTACTTTTCCGTAGGGAAGGGACAAGGGAAGTGACTAACAAGTTTGTTAGTTACTGTTTCACATTAACTACTTTACTTCTTACTGCTTATCATATCAAGTGATATTATCAGTTGGTGGATCAAATCACTGAAACACGTTGTAAGCTGTACTTTTCCGTAGGGAAGGGACAGGGGAAGTGACTAACAAGTTTGTTAGTTACTGTTTCACGTTAACTACTTTACTTCTTACTGCTTATCATATCAAGTGATATTATCAGTTGGTGGATCAAATCACTGAAACACGTTGTAAGCTGTACTTTTCCGTAGGGAAGGGACAGGGGAAGTGACTAACAAGTTTGTTAGCTACTGTTTCACATTAACTACTTTACTTCTTACTGCTTATCATATCAAGTGATATTATCAGTTGGTGGATCAAATCACTGAAACACGTTGTAAGCTGTACTTTTCCGTAGGGAAGGGACAGGGGAAGTGACTAACAAGTTTGTTAGTTACTGTTTCACGTTAACTACTTTACTTCTTACTGCTTATCATATCAAGTGATATTATCAGTTGGTGGATCAACTCGCTAAAACACGTTGTAAGCTGTACTTTTCCGTAGGGAAGGGACAGGGGAAGTGACTAACAAGTTTGTTAGTTACTGTTTCACGTTAACTACTTTACTTCTTACTGCTTATCATATCAAGTGATATTATCAGTTGGTTGATCAAATCACTGAAACACGTTGTAAGCTGTACTTTTCCGTAGGGAAGGGACAGGGAAAGTTACTAACAAGTTTGTTAGCTACTGTTTCACATTAACTACCTTACTTCTTACTGCTTATCATATCAAGTGATATTATCAGTTGGTGGATCAAATCACTGAAACACGTTGTAAGCTGTACTTTTCGTAGGGAAGGGACAGGGGAAGTGACTAACAAGTTTGTTAGTTACTGTTTCACATTAACTACTTTAATTCTTACTGCTTATCATATCAAGTGATATTATCAGTTGGTGGATCAAATCACTGAAACACGTTGTAAGCTGTACTTTTCCGTAGGGAAGGGACAGGGGAAGTGACTAACAAGTTTGTTAGTTACTGTTTCACATTAACTACTTTACTTCTTTCTGCTTATCATATCAAGTGATATTTTCAGTTGGTGGATCAAATCACTGAAACACGTTGTAGGCTGTACTTTTCGTAGGGAAGGGACAGGGAAGTGACTAACAAGTTTGTTAGCTACTGTTTCACATTAACTACTTTACTTCTTACTGCTTATCATATCAAGTGATATTATCAGTTGGTGGATCAAATCACTGAAACACGTTGTAAGCTGTACTTTTCGTAGGGAAGGGACAGGGGAAGTGACTAACAAGTTTGTTAGTTACTGTTTCACATTAACTACTTTACTTCTTACTGCTTATCATATCAAGTGATATTATCAGTTGGTGGATCAAATCACTGAAACACGTTGTAAGCTGTACTTTTCCGTAGGGAAGGGACAGGGAAGTGACTAACAAGTTTGTTAGTTACTGTTTCACATTAACTACTTTACTTCTTACTGCTTATCATATCAAGTGATATTATCAGTTGGTGGATCAAATCACTGAAACACGTTGTAAGCTGTACTTTTCCGTAGGGAAGGGACAGGGAAGTGACTAACAAGTTTGTTAGTTACTGTTTCACATTAACTACTTTACTTCTTACTGCTTATCATATCAAGTGATATTATCAGTTGGTGGATCAAATCACTGAAACACGTTGTAAGCTGTACTTTTCGTAGGGAAGGGACAGGGGAAGTGACTAACAAGTTTGTTAGTTAATGTTTCACATTAACTACTTTACTTCTTACTGCTTATCATATCAAGTGATATTATCAGTTGGTGGATCAAATCACTGAAACACGTTGTAAGCTGTACTTTTCCGTAGGGAAGGGACAGGGGAAGTGACTAACAAGTTTGTTAGTTACTGTTTCACATTAACTACTTTACTTCTTACTGCTTATCATATCATGTGATATTATCAGTTGGTTGATCAACTCGCTAAAACACGTTGTAAGCTGTACTTTTCCGTAGGGAAGGGACAGGGGAAGTGACTAACAAGTTTGTTAGTTACTGTTTCACATTAACTACTTTACTTCTTACTGCTTATCATATCAAGTGATATTATCAGTTGGTGGATCAAATCACTGAAACACGTTGTAAGCTGTACTTTTCCGTAGGGAAGGGACAGGGGAAGTGACTAACAAGTTTGTTAGTTACTGTTTCACATTAACTACTTTAATTCTTACTGCTTATCATATCAAGTGATATTATCAGTTGGTGGATCAAATCACTGAAACACGTTGTAAGCTGTACTTTTCCGTAGGGAAGGGACAGGGGAAGTGACTAACAAGTTTGTTAGTTACTGTTTCACATTAACTACTTTACTTCTTACTGCTTATCATATCAAGTGATATTATCAGTTGGTGGATCAAATCACTGAAACACGTTGTAAGCTGTACTTTTCCGTAGGGAAGGGACAGGGGAAGTGACTAACAAGTTTGTTAGTTACTGTTTCACATTAACTACTTTACTTCTTACTGCTTATCATATCAAGTGATATTATCAGTTGGTGGATCAAATCACTGGAACACGTTGTAAGCTGAACTTTTCAATGGGAAGGGACAGGGGAAGTGACTAACAAGTTTGTTAGTTACTGTTTCACATTAACTACTTTACTTCTTACTGCTTATCATATCAAGTGATATTATCAGTTGGTGGATCAAATCACTGGAACACGTTGTAAGCTGAACTTTTTCGTAGGGAAGGGACAGGGAAGTGACTAACAAGTACGTTACTTACTGTTTCACGTTAACTACTTTACTTCTTACTGCTTATCATATCAAGTGATATTATCAGTTGGTGGATCAAATCACTGAAACACGTTGTAAGCTGTACTTTTCGTAGGGAAGGGACAGGGAAGTGACTAACAAGTTTGTTAGTTACTGTTTCACATTAACTACTTTACTTCTTACTGCTTATCATATCAAGTGATATTATCAGTTGGTGGATCAAATCACTGAAACACGTTGTAAGCTGTACTTTTCCGTAGGGAAGGGACAGGGAAGTGACTAACAAGTTTGTTAGTTACTGTTTCACATTAACTACTTTACTTCTTACTGCTTATCATATCAAGTGATATTATCAGTTGGTGGATCAAATCGCTGAAACACGTTGTAAGCTGTACTTTTCGTAGGGAAGGGACAGGGAAGTGACTAACAAGTTTGTTAGTTACTGTTTCACATTAACTACTTTACTTCTTACTGCTTATCATATCAAGTGATATTATCAGTTGGTGGATCAAATCACTGAAACACGTTGTAAGCTGTACTTTTCCGTAGGGAAGGGACAGGGAAGTGACTAACAAGTTTGTTAGTTACTGTTTCACATTAACTACTTTACTTCTTACTGCTTATCATATCAAGTGATATTATCAGTTGGTGGATCAAATCACTGAAACACGTTGTAAGCTGTACTTTTCCGTAGGGAAGGGACAGGGAAGTGACTAACAAGTTTGTTAGTTACTGTTTCACATTAACTACTTTACTTCTTACTGCTTATCATATCAAGTGATATTATCAGTTGGTGGATCAAATCACTGAAACACGTTGTAAGCTGTACTTTTCGATGGGAAGGGAGAGGGAAGGTGACTAGCAAGTTTGTTAGTTACTGTTTCACATTAACTACTTTACTTCTTACTGCTTATCATATCATGTGATATTATCAGTTGGTGGATCAAACCACTGAAACACGTTGTAAGCTGTACTTTTCCGTAGGGAAGGGACAGGGGAAGTGACTAACAAGTTTGTTAGTTACTGTTTCACATTAACTACTTTAATTCTTACTGCTTATCATATCAAGTGATATTATCAGTTGGTGGATCAAATCACTGAAACACGTTGTAAGCTGTACTTTTCCGTAGGGAAGGGACAGGGGAAGTGACTAACAAGTTTGTTAGTTACTGTTTCACATTAACTACTTTAATTCTTACTGCTTATCATATCAAGTGATATTATCAGTTGGTGGATCAAATCACTGAAACACGTTGTAAGCTGTACTTTTCCGTAGGGAAGGGACAGGGGAAGTGACTAACAAGTTTGTTAGTTACTGTTTCACATTAACTACCTTACTTCTTACTGCTTATCATATCATGTGATATTATCAGTTGGTGGATCAAATCACTGAAACACGTTGTAAGCTGTACTTTTTCGTAGGGAAGGGACAGGGAAGTGACTAACAAGTTTGTTAGTTACTGTTTCACATTAACTACTTTAATTCTTACTGCTTATCATATCAAGTGATATTATCAGTTGGTGGATCAAATCACTGAAACACGTTGTAAGCTGTACTTTTCCGTAGGGAAGGGACAGGGGAAGTGACTAACAAGTTTGTTAGTTACTGTTTCACATTAACTACTTTAATTCTTACTGCTTATCATATCAAGTGATATTATCAGTTGGTGGATCAAATCACTGAAACACGTTGTAAGCTGTACTTTTCCGTAGGGAAGGGACAGGGGAAGTGACTAACAAGTTTGTTAGTTACTGTTTCACATTAACTACTTTACTTCTTACTGCTTATCGTATTATGTGATATTATCAGTTGGTGGATCAAATCACTGAAACACGTTGTAAGCTGTACTTTTCCGTAGGGAAGGGACAGGGGAAGTGACTAACAAGTTTGTTAGTTACTGTTTCACATTAACTACCTTACTTCTTACTGCTTATCATATCAAGTGATATTATCAGTTGGTGGATCAAATCACTGAAACACGTTGTAAGCTGTACTTTTCGATGGGGAGGGACAGGGAAGTGACTAACAAGTTTGTTAGTTACTGTTTCACATTAACTACTTTACTTCTTACTGCTTATCATATCAAGTGATATTATCAGTTGGTGGATCAAATCACTGAAACACGTTGTAAGCTGTACTTTTCGATGGGAAGGGACAGGGAAGTGACTAACAAGTTTGTTAGCTACTGTTTCACATTAACTACTTTACTTCTTACTGCTTATCATATCAAGTGATATTATCAGTTGGTGGATCAAATCACTGAAACACGTTGTAAGCTGTACTTTTCCGTAGGGAAGGGACAGGGAAGTGACTAACAAGTTTGTTAGTTACTGTTTCACATTAACTACTTTACTTCTTACTGCTTATCATATCAAGTGATATTATCAGTTGGTGGATCAAATCACTGAAACACGTTGTAAGCTGTACTTTTCCGTAGGGAAGGGACAGGGAAGTGACTAACAAGTTTGTTAGTTACTGTTTCACATTAACTACTTTACTTCTTACTGCTTATCATATCAAGTGATATTATCAGTTGGTGGATCAAATCACTGAAACACGTTGTAAGCTGTACTTTTCCGTAGGGAAGGGACAGGGAAGTGACTAACAAGTTTGTTAGCTACTGTTTCACATTAACTACTTTACTTCTTACTGCTTATCATATCAAGTGATATTATCAGTTGGTGGATCAAATCACTGAAACACGTTGTAAGCTGTACTTTTCCGTAGGGAAGGGACAGGGAAGTGACTAACAAGTTTGTTAGTTACTGTTTCACATTAACTACTTTACTTCTTACTGCTTATCATATCAAGTGATATTATCAGTTGGTGGATCAAATCACTGAAACACGTTGTAAGCTGTACTTTTCGTAGGGAAGGGACAGGGAAGTGACTAACAAGTTTGTTAGTTACTGTTTCACATTAACTACTTTACTTCTTACTGCTTATCATATCAAGTGATATTATCAGTTGGTGGATCAAATCACTGAAACACGTTGTAAGCTGTACTTTTCGTAGGGAAGGGACAGGGAAGTGACTAACAAGTTTGTTAGTTACTGTTTCACATTAACTACTTTACTTCTTACTGCTTATCATATCAAGTGATATTATCAGTTGGTGGATCAAATCACTGAAACACGTTGTAAGCTGTACTTTTCGTAGGGAAGGGACAGGGAAGTGACTAACAAGTTTGTTAGTTACTGTTTCACATTAACTACTTTACTTCTTACTGCTTATCATATCAAGTGATATTATCAGTTGGTGGATCAAATCACTGAAACACGTTGTAAGCTGTACTTTTCCGTAGGGAAGGGACAGGGGAAGTGACTAACAAGTTTGTTAGTTACTGTTTCACATTAACTACTTTACTTCTTACTGCTTATCATATCAAGTGATATTATCAGTTGGTGGATCAAATCACTGAAACACGTTGTAAGCTGAACTTTTTCGTAGGAAGGGGACAGGGAAGTGACTAACAAGTTTGTTAGTTACTGTTTCACATTAACTACTTTACTTCTTACTGCTTATCATATCAAGTGATATTATCAGTTGGTGGATCAAATCACTGAAACACGTTGTAAGCTGTACTTTTCGTAGGGAAGGGACAGGGAAGTGACTAACAAGTTTGTTAGTTACTGTTTCACATTAACTACTTTAATTCTTACTGCTTATCATATCAAGTGATATTATCAGTTGGTGGATCAAATCACTGAAACACGTGGTAAGCTGTACTTTTCCGTAGGGAAGGGACAGGGAAGTGACTAACAAGTTTGTTAGTTACTGTTTCACATTAACTACTTTAATTCTTACTGCTTATCATATCAAGTGATATTATCAGTTGGTGGATCAAATCACTGAAACACGTGGTAAGCTGTACTTTTCGTAGGGAAGGGACAGGGAAGTGACTAACAAGTTTGTTAGTTACTGTTTCACATTAACTACTTTACTTCTTACTGCTTATCATATCAAGTGATATTATCAGTTGGTGGATCAAATCACTGAAACACGTTGTAAGCTGTACTTTTCCGTAGGGAAGGGACAGGGAAGTGACTAACAAGTTTGTTAGTTACTGTTTCACATTAACTACTTTACTTCTTACTGCTTATCATATCAAGTGATATTATCAGTTGGTGGATCAAATCACTGAAACACGTTGTAAGCTGTACTTTTCCGTAGGGAAGGGACAGGGAAGTGACTAACAAGTTTGTTAGTTACTGTTTCACATTAACTACTTTACTTCTTACTGCTTATCATATCAAGTGATATTATCAGTTGGTGGATCAAATCACTGAAACACGTTGTAAGCTGTACTTTTCCGTAGGGAAGGGACAGGGAAGTGACTAACAAGTTTGTTAGTTACTGTTTCACATTAACTACTTTACTTCTTACTGCTTATCATATCAAGTGATATTATCAGTTGGTGGATCAAATCACTGAAACACGTTGTAAGCTGTACTTTTCCGTAGGGAAGGGACAGGGAAGTGACTAACAAGTTTGTTAGTTACTGTTTCACATTAACTACTGTACTTCTTACTGCTTATCATATCAAGTGATATTATCAGTTGGTGGATCAAATCACTGAAACACGTTGTAAGCTGTACTTTTCCGTAGGGAAGGGACAGGAAGTGACTAACAAGTTTGTTAGCTACTGTTTCACATTAACTACTTTACTTCTTACTGCTTATCATATCAAGTGATATTATCAGTTGGTGGATCAAATCGCTAAAACACGTCGTAGGCTGTACTTTTCGATGGGAAGGGACAGGGAAGTGACTAACAAGTTTGTTAGTTACTGTTTCACATTAACTACTTTACTTCTTACTGCTTATCATATCAAGTGATATTATCAGTTGGTGGATCAAATCACTGAAACACATTGTAAGCTGTACTTTTCCGTAGGGAAGGGACAGGGAAGTGACTAACAAGTTTGTTAGTTACTGTTTCACATTAACTACTTTACTTCTTACTGCTTATCATATCAAGTGATATTATCAGTTGGTGGATCAAATCACTGAAACACGTTGTAAGCTGTACTTTTCGTAGGGAAGGGACAGGGAAGTGACTAACAAGTTTGTTAGTTACTGTTTCACATTAACTACTTTACTTCTTACTGCTTATCATATCAAGTGATATTATCAGTTGGTGGATCAAATCACTGAAACACATTGTAAGCTGTACTTTTCCGTAGGGAAGGGACAGGGAAGTGACTAACAAGTTTGTTAGTTACTGTTTCACATTAACTACTTTACTTCTTACTGCTTATCATATCAAGTGATATTATCAGTTGGTGGATCAAATCACTGAAACACGTTGTAAGCTGTACTTTTCCGTAGGGAAGGGACAGGGAAGTGACTAACAAGTTTGTTAGTTACTGTTTCACATTAACTACTTTACTTCTTACTGCTTATCATATCAAGTGATATTATCAGTTGGTGGATCAAATCACTGAAACACGTTGTAAGCTGTACTTTTCCGTAGGGAAGGGACAGGGAAGTGACTAACAAGTTTGTTAGTTACTGTTTCACATTAACTACTTTACTTCTTACTGCTTATCATATCAAGTGATATTATCAGTTGGTGGATCAAATCACTGAAACACGTTGTAAGCTGTACTTTTCCGTAGGGAAGGGACAGGGAAGTGACTAACAAGTTTGTTAGTTACTGTTTCACATTAACTACTTTACTTCTTACTGCTTATCATATCAAGTGATATTATCAGTTGGTGGATCAAATCACTGAAACACGTTGTAAGCTGTACTTTTCCGTAGGGAAGGGACAGGGAAGTGACTAACAAGTTTGTTAGCTACTGTTTCACATTAACTACTTTACTTCTTACTGCTTATCATATCAAGTGATATTATCAGTTGGTGGATCAAATCACTGAAACACGTTGTAAGCTGTACTTTTCCGTAGGGAAGGGACAGGGAAGTGACTAACAAGTTTGTTAGTTACTGTTTCACATTAACTACTTTACTTCTTACTGCTTATCATATCAAGTGATATTATCAGTTGGTGGATCAAATCACTGAAACACGTTGTAAGCTGCACTTTTTCGTAGGGAAGGGACAGGGAAAGTTACTAACAAGTTTGTTAGTTACTGCTTCACACTAACTACTTTACTTCTTACTGCTTATCATATCAAGTGATATTATCAGTTGGTGGATCAAATCACTGAAACACGTTGTAAGCTGTACTTTTCCGTAGGGAAGGGACAAGGGAAGTGACTAACAAGTTTGTTAGCTACTGTTTCACATTAACTACTTTACTTCTTACTGCTTATCATATCAAGTGATATTATCAGTTGGTGGATCAAATCACTGAAACACGTTGTAAGCTGTACTTTTCCGTAGGGAAGGGACAAGTTAAGTGACTAACAAGTTTGTTAGTTACTGCTTCACACTAACTACTTTACTTCTTACTGCTTATCATATCAAGTGATATTATCAGTTGGTGGATCAAATCACTGAAACACGTTGTAAGCTGTACTTTTCCGTAGGGAAGGGACAAGGGAAGTGACTAACAAGTTTGTTAGCTACTGTTTCACATGAACTACTTTACTTCTTACTGCTTATCATATCAAGTGATATTATCAGTTGGTGGATCAAATCACTGAAACACGTTGTAAGCTGTACTTTTCCGTAGGGAAGGGACAGGGAAGTGACTAACAAGTTTGTTAGCTACTGTTTCACATTAACTACTTTACTTCTTACTGCTTATCATATCAAGTGATATTATCAGTTGGTGGATCAAATCACTGAAACACGTTGTAAGCTGTACTTTTCCGTAGGGAAGGGACAGGGAAGTGACTAACAAGTTTGTTAGCTACTGTTTCACATTAACTACTTTACTTCTTACTGCTTATCATATCAAGTGATATTATCAGTTGGTGGATCAAATCACTGAAACACGTTGTAAGCTGTACTTTTCCGTAGGGAAGGGACAGGGAAGTGACTAACAAGTTTGTTAGTTACTGTTTCACATTAACTACTTTACTTCTTACTGCTTATCATATCAAGTGATATTATCAGTTGGTGGATCAAATCACTGAAACACGTTGTAAGCTGTACTTTTCCGTAGGGAAGGGACAGGGAAGTGACTAACAAGTTTGTTAGCTACTGTTTCACATTAACTACTTTACTTCTTACTGCTTATCATATCAAGTGATATTATCAGTTGGTGGATCAAATCACTGAAACACGTTGTAAGCTGTACTTTTCCGTAGGAAGGGACAGGGAAGTGACTAACAAGTTTGTTAGTTACTGTTTCACATTAACTACTTTACTTCTTACTGCTTATCATATCAAGTGATATTATCAGTTGGTGGATCAAATCACTGAAACACGTTGTAAGCTGTACTTTTCCGTAGGGAAGGGACAGGGAAGTGACTAACAAGTTTGTTAGCTACTGTTTCACATTAACTACTTTACTTCTTACTGCTTATCATATCAAGTGATATTATCAGTTGGTGGATCAAATCACTGAAACACGTTGTAAGCTGTACTTTTCCGTAGGGAAGGGACAGGGGAAGTGACTAACAAGTTTGTTAGTTACTGTTTCACATTAACTACTTTACTTCTTACTGCTTATCATATCAAGTGATATTATCAGTTGGTGGATCAAATCACTGAAACACGTTGTAAGCTGTACTTTTCCGTAGGGAAGGGACAGGGGAAGTGACTAACAAGTTTGTTAGCTACTGTTTCACATTAACTACTTTACTTCTTATTGCTTATCATATCAAGTGATATTATCAGTTGGTGGATCAAATCACTGAAACACGTTGTAAGCTGTACTTTTCCGTAGGGAAGGGACAGGGAAGTGAGTAACAAGTTTGTTAGCTACTGTTTCACATTAACTACTTTACTTCTTACTGCTTATCATATCAAGTGATATTATCAGTTGGTGGATCAAATCACTGAAACACGTTGTAAGCTGTACTTTTCCGTAGGGAAGGGACAGGGAAGTTACTAACAAGTTTGTTAGCTACTGTTTCACATTAACTACTTTACTTCTTACTGCTTATCATATCAAGTGATATTATCAGTTGGTGGATCAAATCACTGAAACACGTTGTAAGCTGTACTTTTCCGTAGGGAAGGGACAGGGAAGTGACTAACAAGTTTGTTAGTTACTGTTTCACATTAACTACTTTACTTCTTACTGCTTATCATATCAAGTGATATTATCAGTTGGTGGATCAAATCACTGAAACACGTTGTAAGCTGTACTTTTCGATGGGAAGGGACAGGGAAGTGACTAACAAGTTTGTTAGCTACTGTTTCACATTAACTACTTTACTTCTTACTGCTTATCATATCAAGTGATATTATCAGTTGGTGGATCAAATCACTGAAACACGTTGTAAGCTGTACTTTTCCGTAGGGAAGGGACAGGGAAGTGACTAACAAGTTTGTTAGCTACTGTTTCACATTAACTACTTTACTTCTTACTGCTTATCATATCAAGTGATATTATCAGTTGGTGGATCAAATCACTGAAACACGTTGTAAGCTGTACTTTTCCGTAGGGAAGGGACAGGGAAGTGACTAACAAGTTTGTTAGCTACTGTTTCACATTAACTACTTTACTTCTTACTGCTTATCATATCAAGTGATATTATCAGTTGGTGGATCAAATCACTGAAACACGTTGTAAGCTGTACTTTTCCGTAGGGAAGGGACAGGGAAGTTACTAACAAGTTTGTTAGTTACTGTTTCACATTAACTACTTTACTTCTTACTGCTTATCATATCAAGTGATATTATCAGTTGGTGGATCAAATCACTGAAACACGTTGTAAGCTGTACTTTTCCGTAGGGAAGGGACAGGGAAGTGACTAACAAGTTTGTTAGTTACTGTTTCACATTAACTACTTTACTTCTTACTGCTTATCATATCAAGTGATATTATCAGTTGGTGGATCAAATCACTGAAACACGGTGTAAGCTGTACTTTTCCGTAGGGAAGGGACAGGGAAGTTACTAACAAGTTTGTTAGCTACTGTTTCACATTAACTACTTTACTTCTTACTGCTTATCATATCAAGTGATATTATCAGTTGGTGGATCAAATCACTGAAACACGTTGTAAGCTGTACTTTTCCGTAGGGAAGGGACAGGGAAGTGACTAACAAGTTTGTTAGTTACTGTTTCACATTAACTACTTTACTTCTTACTGCTTATCATATCAAGTGATATTATCAGTTGGTGGATCAAATCACTGAAACACGTTGTAAGCTGTACTTTTCGTAGGGAAGGGACAGGGAAGTGACTAACAAGTTTGTTAGCTACTGTTTCACATTAACTACTTTACTTCTTACTGCTTATCATATCAAGTGATATTATCAGTTGGTGGATCAAATCACTGAAACACGTTGTAAGCTGTACTTTTTCCGTAGGGAAGGGACAGGGAAGTTACTAACAAGTTTGTTAGTTACTGTTTCACATTAACTACTTTACTTCTTACTGCTTATCATATCAAGTGATATTATCAGTTGGTGGATCAAATCACTGAAACACGTTGTAAGCTGTACTTTTCCGTAGGGAAGGGACAGGGAAGTGACTAACAAGTTTGTTAGCTACTGTTTCACATTAACTACTTTACTTCTTACTGCTTATCATATCAAGTGATATTATCAGTTGGTGGATCAAATCACTGAAACACGTTGTAAGCTGTACTTTTCCGTAGGGAAGGGACAGGGAAGTTACTAACAAGTTTGTTAGTTACTGTTTCACATTAACTACTTTACTTCTTACTGCTTATCATATCAAGTGATATTATCAGTTGGTGGATCAAATCACTGAAACACGTTGTAAGCTGTACTTTTCCGTAGGGAAGGGACAGGGGAAGTGACTAACAAGTTTGTTAGCTACTGTTTCACATTAACTACTTTACTTCTTACTGCTTATCATATCAAGTGATATTATCAGTTGGTGGATCAAATCACTGAAACACGTTGTAAGCTGTACTTTTCCGTAGGGAAGGGACAGGGAAGTTACTAACAAGTTTGTTAGCTACTGTTTCACATTAACTACTTTACTTCTTACTGCTTATCATATCAAGTGATATTATCAGTTGGTGGATCAAATCACTGAAACACGTTGTAAGCTGTACTTTTCCGTAGGGAAGGGACAGGGAAGTTACTAACAAGTTTGTTAGCTACTGTTTCACATTAACTACTTTACTTCTTACTGCTTATCATATCAAGTGATATTATCAGTTGGTGGATCAAATCACTGAAACACGTTGTAAGCTGTACTTTTCCGTAGGGAAGGGACAGGGAAGTGACTAACAAGTTTGTTAGTTACTGTTTCACATTAACTACTTTACTTCTTACTGCTTATCATATCAAGTGATATTATCAGTTGGTGGATCAAATCACTGAAACACGTTGTAAGCTGTACTTTTCCGTAGGGAAGGGACATGGGAAGTGACTAACAAGTTTGTTAGCTACTGTTCCACATTAACTACCTTACTTCTTACTGCTTATCATATCAAGTGATATTATCAGTTGGTGGATCAAATCACTGAAACACGTTGTAAGCTGTACTTTTCCGTAGGGAAGGGACAGGGGAAGTTACGAACAAGTTTGTTAGCTACTGTTCCACATTATCTACCTTACTTCTTACTGCTTATCATATCAAGTGATATTATCAGTTGGTGGATCAAATCACTGAAACACGTTGTAAGCTGTACTTTTCCGTAGGGAAGGGACAGGGGAAGTGACTAACAACTTTGTTAGCTACTGTTTCACATTAACTACTTTACTTCTTGTTGCTTATCATATCAAGTGATATTATCAGTTGGTGGATCAAATTACTGAAACACGTTGGAAGCTGTACTTTTCCGTAGGGAAGGGACCGGGAAAGTGTCTAGCAAGTTTGTTAGTTACTGTTTCACATTAACGGCTTTACTTCTTACTGCTTATCATATCAAGTGATACTATCAGTTGGTGGATCAAATTACTGAAACATGTTGTAAGCTGTACTTTTCCGTAGGGAAGGGACAGGGAAGTGACTAACAAGTTTGTTAGTTACTGTATCACACTAACTACTTTACTTCTTACTGCTTATCATATCAAGTGATATTATCAGTTGGTGGATCAAATCACTGAAACACGCTGTAGGCTGTACTTTCCGTAGGAAAGGGACAGGGGAAGTTACTAACAAGTTTGTTAGCTACTGTTTCACATTAACTACCTTACTTCTTACTGCTTATCATATCAAGTGATATTATCAGTTGGTGGATCAAATCACTGAAACACGTGGTAAGCTGTACTTTTCCGTAGGAAAGGGACAGGGGAAGTTACTAACAAGTTTGTTAGCTACTGTTTCACATTAACTACCTTACTTCTTACTGCTTATCATATCAAGTGATATTATCAGTTGGTGGATCAAATCACTGAAACACGTTGTAAGCTGCACTTTTTCGTAGGGAAGGGACAGGGGAAGTTACTAACAAGTTTGTTAGCTACTGTTTCACATTAACTACTTCACTTCTTACTGCTTATCATATCAAGTGATATTATCAGTTGGTGGATCAAATCACTGAAACACGTTGTAAGCTGTACTTTTCCGTAGGGAAGGGACAGGGGAAGTTACTAACAAATTTGTTACTTACTGTTCCACATTAACTACCTTACTTCTTACTACTTATCATATCAAGTGATATTATCAGTTGGTGGATCAAATCACTGAAACACGTGGTAAGCTGTACTTTTCCGTAGGAAAGGGACAGGGGAAGTTACTAACAAGTTTGTTAGCTACTGTTTCACATTAACTACTTTACTTCTTACTGCTTATCATATCAAGTGATATTATCAGTTGGTGGATCAAATCACTGAAACACGTTGTAAGCTGTACTTTTCCGTAGGGAAGGGACAGGGAAGTTACTAACAAGTTTGTTAGCTACTGTTTCACATTAACTACTTTACTTCTTACTGCTTATCATATCAAGTGATATTATCAGTTGGTGGATCAAATCACTGAAACACGTTGTAAGCTGTACTTTTCGTAGGGAAGGGACAGGGAAGTTACTAACAAGTTTGTTAGCTACTGTTTCACATTAACTACTTTACTTCTTACTGCTTATCATATCAAGTGATATTATCAGTTGGTGGATCAAATCACTGAAACACGTTGTAAGCTGTACTTTTCCGTAGGGAAGGGACAGGGAAGTTACTAACAAGTTTGTTAGCTACTGTTTCACATTAACTCCTTTACTTCTTATTGCTTATCATATCAAGTGATATTATCAGTTGGTGGATCAAATCACTGAAACACGTTGTAAGCTGTACTTTTCCGTAGGGAAGGGACAGGGGAGTTACTAACAAGTTTGTTAGCTACTGTTTCACATGAACTACTTTACTTCTTATTGCTTATCATATCAAGTGATATTATCAGTTGGTGGATCAAATCACTGAAACACGTTGTAAGCTGTACTTTTCCGTAGGGAAGGGACAGGGGAGTTACTAACAAGTTTGTTAGCTACTGTTTCACATTAACTACTTTACTTCTTATTGCTTATCATATCAAGTGATATTATCAGTTGGTGGATCAAATTACTGAAACACGTTGTAAGCTGTACTTTTCCGTAGGGAAGGGACAGGGAAGTGACTAATAAGTTTGTTACTTACTGTCCCACATTAACTACCTTACTTCTTACTGCTTATCATATCAAGTGATATTATCAGTTGGTGGATCAAATTACTGAAACACGTTGTAAGCTGTACTTTTCCGTAGGGAAGGGACAGGGGAAGTTACTAACAAGTACGTTACTTACTGTTTCACGTTAACTACTTTACTTCTTACTGCTTATCATATCAAGTGATACTATCAGTTGGTAGATCAAATCACTGAAACACGTTGTAAGCTGTACTTTTCCGTAGGGAAGGGACAGGGGAAGTGACTAACAAGTTTGTTAGTTACTGTTTCACATTAACTACTTTACTTCTTACTGCTTATCATATCAAGTGATATTATCAGTTGGTGGATCAAATCACTGAAACACGTTGTAAGCTGTACTTTTCCGTAGGGAAGGGACAGGGAAGTTACTAACAAGTTTGTTAGCTACTGTTTCACATTAACTACTTTACTTCTTACTGCTTATCATATCAAGTGATATTATCAGTTGGTGGATCAAATCACTGAAACACGTTGTAAGCTGTACTTTTCCGTAGGGAAGGGACAGGGAAGTTACTAACAAGTTTGTTAGCTACTGTTTCACATTAACTACTTTACTTCTTACTGCTTATCATATCAAGTGATATTATCAGTTGGTGGATCAAATCACTGAAACACGTTGTAAGCTGTACTTTTCCGTAGGGAAGGGACAGGGAAGTTACTAACAAGTTTGTTAGCTACTGTTTCACATTAACTACTTTACTTCTTACTGCTTATCATATCAAGTGATATTATCAGTTGGTGGATCAAATCACTGAAACACGTTGTAAGCTGTACTTTTCCGTAGGGAAGGGACAGGGAAGTTACTAACAAGTTTGTTAGCTACTGTTTCACATTAACTACTTTACTTCTTACTGCTTATCATATCAAGTGATATTATCAGTTGGTGGATCAAATCACTGAAACACGTTGTAAGCTGTACTTTTCCGTAGGGAAGGGACAGGGAAGTTACTAACAAGTTTGTTAGCTACTGTTTCACATTAACTACTTTACTTCTTACTGCTTATCATATCAAGTGATATTATCAGTTGGTGGATCAAATCACTGAAACACGTTGTAAGCTGTACTTTTCCGTAGGGAAGGGACAGGGAAGTTACTAACAAGTTTGTTAGCTACTGTTTCACATTAACTACTTTACTTCTTACTGCTTATCATATCAAGTGATATTATCAGTTGGTGGATCAAATCACTGAAACACGTTGTAAGCTGTACTTTTCCGTAGGGAAGGGACAGGGAAGTTACTAACAAGTTTGTTAGCTACTGTTTCACATTAACTACTTTACTTCTTACTGCTTATCATATCAAGTGATATTATCAGTTGGTGGATCAAATCACTGAAACACGTTGTAAGCTGTACTTTTTCGTAGGGAAGGGACAGGGAAGTTACTAACAAGTTTGTTAGCTACTGTTTCACATTAACTACTTTACTTCTTACTGCTTATCATATCAAGTGATATTATCAGTTGGTGGATCAAATCACTGAAACACGTTGTAAGCTGTACTTTTCCGTAGGGAAGGGACAGGGAAGTTACTAACAAGTTTGTTAGCTACTGTTTCACATTAACTACTTTACTTCTTACTGCTTATCATATCAAGTGATATTATCAGTTGGTGGATCAAATCACTGAAACACGTTGTAAGCTGTACTTTTCCGTAGGGAAGGGACAGGGAAGTGACTAACAAGTTTGTTAGCTACTGTTTCACATTAACTACTTTACTTCTTACTGCTTATCATATCAAGTGATATTATCAGTTGGTGGATCAAATCACTGAAACACGTTGTAAGCTGCACTTTTTCGTAGGGAAGGGACAGGGAAAGTTACTAACAAGTTTGTTAGCTACTGTTTCACATTAACTACTTTACTTCTTACTGCTTATCATATCAAGTGATATTATCAGTTGGTGGATCAAATCACTGAAACACGTTGTAAGCTGCACTTTTTCGTAGGGAAGGGACAGGGAAAGTTACTAACAAGTTTGTTAGCTACTGTTTCACATGAACTACTTTACTTCTTACTGCTTATCATATCAAGTGATATTATCAGTTGGTGGATCAAATCACTGAAACACGTTGTAAGCTGTACTTTTCCGTAGGGAAGGGACAGGGGAAGTTACTAACAAGTTTGTTAGCTACTGTTTCACATTAACTACCTTACTTCTTACTGCTTATCATATCAAGTGATATTATCAGTTGGTGGATCAAATCACTGAAACACGTTGTAAGCTGTACTTTTCCGTAGGGAAGGGACAGGGAAGTGACTAACAAGTTTGTTAGCTACTGTTTCACATTAACTACTTTACTTCTTACTGCTTATCATATCAAGTGATATTATCAGTTGGTGGATCAAATCACTGAAACACGTTGTAAGCTGTACTTTTCCGTAGGGAAGGGACAGGGAAGTTACTAACAAGTTTGTTAGCTACTGTTTCACATTAACTACTTTACTTCTTACTGCTTATCATATCAAGTGATATTATCAGTTGGTGGATCAAATCACTGAAACACGTTGTAAGCTGTACTTTTCCGTAGGGAAGGGACAGGGGAAGTTACTAACAAGTTTGTTAGCTACTGTTTCACATGAACTACTTTACTTCTTACTGCTTATCATATCAAGTGATATTATCAGTTGGTGGATCAAATCACTGAAACACGTTGTAAGCTGTACTTTTCCGTAGGGAAGGGACAGGGGAAGTTACTAACAAGTTTGTTAGCTACTGTTTCACATGAACTACTTTACTTCTTACTGCTTATCATATCAAGTGATATTATCAGTTGGTGGAACAAATCACTGAAACACGTTGTAAGCTGTACTTTTCTTTGTTAGCTACTGTTTCACATGAACTACTTTACTTCTTACTGCTTATCATATCAAGTGATATTATCAGTTGGTGGAACAAATCACTGAAACACGTTGTAAGCTGTACTTTTCTTTGTTAGCTACTGTTTCACATGAACTACTTTACTTCTTACTGCTTATCATATCAAGTGATATTATCAGTTGGTGGATCAAATCACTGAAACACGTTGTAAGCTGTACTTTTTCGTAGGGAAGGGACAGGGGAAGTGACTAACAAGTTTGTTAGCTACTGTTTCACATGAACTACTTTACTTCTTATTGCTTATCATATCAAGTGATATTATCAGTTGGTGGATCAAATCACTGAAACACGTTGTAAGCTGTACTTTTCCGTAGGGAAGGGACAAGGGAAGTGACTAACAAGTTTGTTACTTACTGTTCCACATTAACTACCTTACTTCTTACTGCTTATCATATCAAGTCAAATTAGCAGTTGGTGGAACAAATCACTGAAACACCTTGTAAGCTGGACTTTTCCCTAGGGGAGGGACAGGGGAAGTTACTAACAAGTTTGTTAGCTACTGTTCCACATTAACTACCTTACTTCTTACTGCTTATCATATCAAGTGATATTATCAGTTGGTGGATCAAATCACTGAAACACGTTGTAAGCTGTACTTTTCCGTAGGGAAGGGACAGGGGAAGTTACTAACAAGTTTGTTAGCTACTGTTTCACATGAACTACTTTACTTCTTACTGCTTATCATATCAAGTGATATTATCAGTTGGTGGATCAAATCACTGAAACACGTTGTAAGCTGTTTTTTTTCCGTAGGGAAGGGACAGGGAAAGTTACTAACAAGTTTGTTACTTACTGTTCCACATTAACTACCTTACTTCTTACTGCTTATCATATCAAGTGATATTATCAGTTGGTGGATCAAATCACTGAAACACGTTGTAAGCTGTACTTTTCCGTAGGGAAGGGACAGGGGAAGTAACTAACAAGTTTGTTAGTTACTGTTTCACACTAACTACTTTACTTCTTACTGCTTATCATATCAAGTGATATTATCAGTTGGTGGATCAAATCACTGAAACACGTTGTAAGCTGTACTTTTCCGTAGGGAAGGGACAGGGGAAGTCACTAACAAGTTTGTTAGCTACTGTTCCACATTGACTACCTTACTTCTTACTGCTTATCATATCAAGTGATATTATCAGTTGGTGGAACAAATCACTGAAACACGTTGTAAGCTGTACTTTTCCGTAGGGAAGGGACAGGGTAAGTTACTGACAAGTTTGTTAGCTACTGTTTCACATGAACTACTTTACTTCTTACTGCTTCTCATATCAAGTGATATTATCAGTTGGTGGAACAAATCACTGAAACACGTTGTAAGCTGTACTTTTCCGTAGGGAAGGGACAGGGGAAGTTACTAACAAGTTTGTTACTTACTGTTTCACGTTAACTACTTTACTTCTTACTGCTTATCATATCAAGTGATATTATCAGTTGGTGGATCAAATCACTGAAACACGTTGTAAGCTGCAGTTTTTCGTAGGGAAGGCACAGGGAAAGTTACTAACAAGTTTGTTAGCTACTGTTTCACATTAACTACCTTACTTCTTACTGCTTATCATATCAAGTGATATTATCAGTTGGTGGAACAAATCACTGAAACACGTTGTAAGCTGTACTTTTCCGTAGGGAAGGGACAGGGGAAGTTACTAACAAGTTTGTTAGCTACTGTTTCACATGAACTACTTTACTTCTTACTGCTTATCATATCAAGTGATATTATCAGTTGGTGGATCAAATCACTGAAACACGTTGTAAGCTGTACTTTTCCGTAGGGAAGGGACAGGGGAAGTTACTAACAAGTTTGTTAGCTACTGTTTCACATTAACTACCTTACTTCTTACTGCTTATCATATCAAGTGATATTATCAGTTGGTGGATCAACTCGCTAAAACACGTTGTAAGCTGTACTTTTCCGTAGGGAAGGGACAGGGGAAGTTACTAACAAGTTTGTTAGCTACTGTTTCACATGAACTACTTTACTTCTTACTGCTTATCATATCAAGTGATATTATCAGTTGGTGGATCAAATCACTGAAACACGTTGTAAGCTGTACTTTTCCGTAGGGAAGGGACAGGGGAGGTACTAACAAGTTTGTTAGTTACTGTTCCACATTAACTACCTTACTTCTTACTGCTTATCATATCAAGTGATATTATCAGTTGGTGGATCAAATCACTGAAACACGTTGTAAGCTGTACTTTTCCGTAGGGAAGGGACAGGGGAAGTTACTAACAAGTTTGTTAGCTACTGTTTCACATGAACTACTTTACTTCTTACTGCTTATCATATCAAGTGATATTATCAGTTGGTGGATCAAATCACTGAAACACGTTGTAAGCTGTACTTTTCCGTAGGGAAGGGACAGGGGAAGTTACTAACAAGTTTGTTAGCTACTGTTTCACATTAACTACCTTACTTCTTACTGCTTATCATATCAAGTGATATTATCAGTTGGTGGATCAAATCACTGAAACACGTTGTAAGCTGTACTTTTCCGTAGGGAAGGGACAGGGGAAGTTACTAACAAGTTTGTTACTTACTGTTCCACATTAACTACCTTACTTCTTACTGCTTATCATATCAAGTGATATTATCAGTTGGTGGATCAAATCACTGAAACACGTTGTAAGCTGTACTTTTCCGTAGGGAAGGGACAGGGGAAGTTACTAACAAGTTTGTTAGCTACTGTTTCACATGAACTACTTTACTTCTTACTGCTTATCATATCAAGTGATATTATCAGTTGGTGGATCAAATCACTGAAACACGTTGTAAGCTGTACTTTTCCGTAGGGAAGGGACAGGGAAAGTTACTAACAAGTTTGTTAGCTACTGTTTCACATGAACTACTTTACTTCTTACTGCTTATCATATCAAGTGATATTATCAGTTGGTGGATCAAATCACTGAAACACGTTGTAAGCTGCACTTTTTCGTAGGGAAGGGACAGGGAAAGTTACTAACAAGTTTGTTACTTACTGTTCCACATTAACTACCTTACTTCTTACTGCTTATCATATCAAGTGATATTATCAGTTGGTGGATCAACTCGCTAAAACACGTTGTAAGCTGTACTTTTCCGTAGGGAAGGGACAGGGGAAGTTACTAACAAGTTTGTTAGCTACTGTTTCACATGAACTACTTTACTTCTTACTGCTTATCATATCAAGTGATATTATCAGTTGGTGGATCAAATCACTGAAACACGTTGTAAGCTGCACTTTTTCGTAGGGAAGGGACAGGGAAAGTTACTAACAAGTTTGTTACTTACTGTTCCACATTAACTACCTTACTTCTTACTGCTTATCATATCAAGTGATATTATCAGTTGGTGGATCAACTCGCTAAAACACGTCGTAGGCTGTACTTTTCCATGGGGAGGGACAGGGGAAGTGACTAACAAGTTTGTTAGCTACTGTTTCACATGAACTACTTTACTTCTTACTGCTTATCATATCAAGTGATATTATCAGTTGGTGGATCAAATCACTGAAACACGTTGTAAGCTGTACTTTTCCGTAGGGAAGGGACAGGGGAAGTTACTAACAAGTTTGTTACTTACTGTTTCACGTTAACTACTTTACTTCTTACTGCTTATCATATCAAGTGATATTATCAGTTGGTGGATCAACTCGCTAAAACACGTTGTAAGCTGTACTTTTCCGTAGGGAAGGGACAGGGGAAGTTACTAACAAGTTTGTTAGTTACTGTTTCACACTAACTACTTTACTTCTTACTGCTTATCATATCAAGTGATATTATCAGTTGGTGGATCAAATCACTGAAACACGTTGTAAGCTGTACTTTTCCGTAGGGAAGGGACAGGGGAAGTCACTAACAAGTTTGTTAGCTACTGTTTCACATGAACTACTTTACTTCTTACTGCTTATCATATCAAGTGATATTATCAGTTGGTGGATCAAATCACTGAAACACGTTGTAAGCTGCACTTTTTCGTAGGGAAGGGACAGGGAAAGTTACTAACAAGTTTGTTACTTACTGTTCCACATTAACTACCTTACTTCTTACTGCTTATCATATCAAGTGATATTATCAGTTGGTGGATCAAATCACTGAAACACGTCGTAGGCTGTACTTTTCCATGGGGAGGGACAGGGGAAGTGACTAACAAGTTTGTTAGCTACTGTTTCACATGAACTACTTTACTTCTTACTGCTTATCATATCAAGTGATATTATCAGTTGGTGGATCAAATCACTGAAACACGTTGTAAGCTGCACTTTTTCGTAGGGAAGGGACAGGGAAAGTTACTAACAAGTTTGTTACTTACTGTTCCACATTAACTACCTTACTTCTTACTGCTTATCATATCAAGTGATATTATCAGTTGGTGGATCAAATCACTGAAACACGTTGTAAGCTGTACTTTTCCGTAGGGAAGGGACAGGGGAAGTTACTAACAAGTTTGTTAGCTACTGTTCCACATTAACTACCTTACTTCTTACTGCTTATCATATCAAGTGATATTATCAGTTGGTGGATCAAATCACTGAAACACGTTGTAAGCTGTACTTTTCCGTAGGGAAGGGACAGGGGAAGTTACTAACAAGTTTGTTAGCTACTGTTTCACATGAACTACTTTACTTCTTACTGCTTATCATATCAAGTGATATTATCAGTTGGTGGATCAAATCACTGAAACACGTTGTAAGCTGCACTTTTTCGTAGGGAAGGGACAGGGAAAGTTACTAACAAGTTTGTTACTTACTGTTTCACGTTAACTACTTTACTTCTTACTGCTTATCATATCAAGTGATATTATCAGTTGGTGGATCAAATCACTGAAACACGTTGTAAGCTGTACTTTTCCGTAGGGAAGGGACAGGGAAAGTTACTAACAAGTTTGTTAGCTACTGTTTCACATGAACTACTTTACTTCTTACTGCTTATCATATCAAGTGATATTATCAGTTGGTGGATCAAATCACTGAAACACGTTGTAAGCTGTACTTTTCCGTAGGGAAGGCACAGGGAAAGTTACTAACAAGTTTGTTAGCTACTGTTTCACATTAACTACCTTACTTCTTACTGCTTATCATATCAAGTGATATTATCAGTTGGTGGATCAACTCGCTAAAACACGTTGTAAGCTGTACTTTTCTTTGTTAGCTACTGTTTCACATGAACTACTTTACTTCTTACTGCTTATCATATCAAGTGATATTATCAGTTGGTGGATCAAATCACTGAAACACGTTGTAAGCTGCACTTTTTCGTAGGGAAGGGACAGGGAAAGTTACTAACAAGTTTGTTACTTACTGTTCCACATTAACTACCTTACTTCTTACTGCTTATCATATCAAGTGATATTATCAGTTGGTGGATCAACTCGCTAAAACACGTTGTAAGCTGTACTTTTCCGTAGGGAAGGGACAGGGAAAGTTACTAACAAGTTTGTTACTTACTGTTCCACATTAACTACTTTACTTCTTACTGCTTATCATATCAAGTGATATTATCAGTTGGTGGATCAAATCACTGAAACACGTTGTAAGCTGTACTTTTCCGTAGGGAAGGGACAGGGGAAGTTACTAACAAGTTTGTTAGCTACTGTTTCACATTAACTACTTTACTTCTTACTGCTTATCATATCAAGTGATATTATCAGTTGGTGGATCAAATCACTGAAACACGTTGTAAGCTGCACTTTTTCGTAGGGAAGGGACAGGGAAAGTTACTAACAAGTTTGTTAGCTACTGTTTCACATGAACTACTTTACTTCTTACTGCTTATCATATCAAGTGATATTATCAGTTGGTGGATCAAATCACTGAAACACGTTGTAAGCTGCACTTTTTCGTAGGGAAGGGACAGGGAAAGTTACTAACAAGTTTGTTACTTACTGTTCCACATTAACTACCTTACTTCTTACTGCTTATCATATCAAGTGATATTATCAGTTGGGGGAACAAATCACTGAAACACGTTGTAAGCTGTACTTTTCCGTAGGGAAGGGACAGGGGAAGTTACTAACAAGTTTGTTAGCTACTGTTTCACATGAACTACTTTACTTCTTACTGCTTATCATATCAAGTGATATTATCAGTTGGTGGATCAAATCACTGAAACACGTTGTAAGCTGCACTTTTTCGTAGGGAAGGGACAGGGAAAGTTACTAACAAGTTTGTTACTTACTGTTTCACATTAACTACTTTACTTCTTACTGCTTATCATATCAAGTGATATTATCAGTTGGTGGATCAACTCGCTAAAACACGTTGTAAGCTGTACTTTTCCGTAGGGAAGGGACAGGGGAAGTGACTAACAAGTTTGTTAGTTACTGTTTCACGTTAACTACTTTACTTCTTACTGCTTATCATATCAAGTGATATTATCAGTTGGTGGATCAAATCACTGAAACACGTTGTAAGCTGTACTTTTCCGTAGGGAAGGGACAGGGGAAGTTACTAACAAGTTTGTTAGCTACTGTTTCACATGAACTACTTTACTTCTTACTGCTTATCATATCAAGTGATATTATCAGTTGGTGGATCAAATCACTGAAACACGTTGTAAGCTGTACTTTTCCGTAGGGAAGGGACAGGGGAAGTTACTAACAAGTTTGTTAGCTACTGTTTCACATGAACTACTTTACTTCTTACTGCTTATCATATCAAGTGATATTATCAGTTGGTGGATCAAATCACTGAAACACGTTGTAAGCTGCACTTTTTCGTAGGGAAGGGACAGGGAAAGTTACTAACAAGTTTGTTAGCTACTGTTTCACATTAACTACCTTACTTCTTACTGCTTATCATATCAAGTGATATTATCAGTTGGTGGATCAACTCGCTAAAACACGTTGTAAGCTGTACTTTTCCGTAGGGAAGGGACAGGGGTTTGTTAGCTACTGTTTCACATGAACTACTTTACTTCTTACTGCTTATCATATCAAGTGATATTATCAGTTGGTGGATCAAATCACTGAAACACGTTGTAAGCTGCACTTTTTCGTATGGAAGGGACAGGGAAAGTTACTAACAAGTTTGTTACTTACTGTTTCACGTTAACTACTTTACTTCTTACTGCTTATCATATCAAGTGATACTATCAGTTGGTAGATCAACTCGCTAAAACACGTCGTAGGCTGTACTTTTCCGTAGGGAAGGGACAGGGGAAGTCACTAACAAGTTTGTTAGTTACTGTTTCACACTAACTACTTTACTTCTTACTGCTTATCATATCAAGTGATATTATCAGTTGGTGGATCAAATCACTGAAACACGTTGTAAGCTGTACTTTTCCGTAGGGAAGGGACAGGGGAAGTTACGAACAAGTTTGTTAGCTACTGTTCCACATTATCTACCTTACTTCTTACTGCTTATCATATCAAGTGATATTATCAGTTGGTGGATCAAATCACTGAAACACGTTGTAAGCTGTACTTTTCCGTAGGGAAGGGACAGGGGAAGTTACTAACAAGTTTGTTAGCTACTGTTTCACATGAACTACTTTACTTCTTACTGCTTATCATATCAAGTGATATTATCAGTTGGTGGATCAAATCACTGAAACACGTTGTAAGCTGCACTTTTTCGTAGGGAAGGGACAGGGAAAGTTACTAACAAGTTTGTTACTTACTGTTCCACATTAACTACCTTACTTCTTACTGCTTATCATATCAAGTGATATTATCAGTTGGTGGATCAACTCGCTAAAACACGTTGTAAGCTGTACTTTTCCGTAGGGAAGGGACAGGGGAAGTCACTAACAAGTTTGTTAGCTACTGTTTCACATGAACTACTTTACTTCTTACTGCTTATCATATCAAGTGATATTATCAGTTGGTGGATCAAATCACTGAAACACGTTGTAAGCTGCACTTTTTCGTATGGAAGGGACAGGGAAAGTTACTAACAAGTTTGTTACTTACTGTTTCACGTTAACTACTTTACTTCTTACTGCTTATCATATCAAGTGATACTATCAGTTGGTAGATCAACTCGCTAAAACACGTCGTAGGCTGTACTTTTCCGTAGGGAAGGGACAGGGGAAGTCACTAACAAGTTTGTTAGCTACTGTTTCACATGAACTACTTTACTTCTTACTGCTTATCATATCAAGTGATATTATCAGTTGGTGGATCAAATCACTGAAACACGTTGTAAGCTGTACTTTTCCGTAGGGAAGGGACAGGGGAAGTCACTAACAAGTTTGTTAGCTACTGTTTCACATGAACTACTTTACTTCTTACTGCTTATCATATCAAGTGATATTATCAGTTGGTGGATCAAATCACTGAAACACGTTGTAAGCTGCACTTTTTCGTATGGAAGGGACAGGGAAAGTTACTAACAAGTTTGTTACTTACTGTTTCACGTTAACTACTTTACTTCTTACTGCTTATCATATCAAGTGATACTATCAGTTGGTAGATCAACTCGCTAAAACACGTCGTAGGCTGTACTTTTCCATTGGGAAGTGATATTATCAGTTGGTGGATCAAATCACTGAAACACGTTGTAAGCTGCACTTTTTCGTATGGAAGGGACAGGGGAAGTTACTAACAAGTTTGTTAGCTACTGTTTCACATGAACTACTTTACTTCTTACTGCTTATCATATCAAGTGATACTATCAGTTGGTAGATCAACTCGCTAAAACACGTCGTAGGCTGTACTTTTCCATGGGGAGGGACAGGGGAAGTGACTAACAAGTTTGTTAGCTACTGTTTCACATGAACTACTTTACTTCTTACTGCTTATCATATCAAGTGATATTATCAGTTGGTGGATCAAATCACTGAAACACGTTGTAAGCTGTACTTTTCCGTAGGGAAGGGACAGGGGAAGTTACTAACAAGTTTGTTAGCTACTGTTTCACATGAACTACTTTACTTCTTACTGCTTATCATATCAAGTGATATTATCAGTTGGTGGATCAAATCACTGAAACACGTTGTAAGCTGCACTTTTTCGTATGGAAGGGACAGGGAAAGTTACTAACAAGTTTGTTACTTACTGTTTCACGTTAACTACTTTACTTCTTACTGCTTATCATATCAAGTGATACTATCAGTTGGTAGATCAACTCGCTAAAACACGTCGTAGGCTGTACTTTTCGATGGGGAGGGGCAGGGTCTTGAGCCTACGTGTTTCAGTGATTTGATCCACCAACTGATAATATCACTTGATATGATAAGCAGTAAGAAGTAAAGTAGTTAGTGTGAAACAGTAACTAACAAACTTGTTAGTCACTTCCCCTGTCCCTTCCCATCGAAAAGTACAGCCTACGACGTGTTTTAGCGAGTTGATCTACCAACTGATAGTATCACTTGATATGATAAGCAGTAAGAAGTAAAGTAGTTAACGTGAAACAGTAAGTAACAAACTTGTTAGTAACTTTCCCTGTCCCTTCCCTACAAAAAAGTGCAGCTTACAACGCGTTTCAGTGATTTGATCCACCAACTGATAATATCACTTGATATGATAAGCAGTAAGAAGTAAAGTAGTTCATGTGAAACAGTAGCTAACAAACTTGTTAGTAACTTCCCCTGTCCCTTCCCTACGGAAAAGTACAGCTTACAACGTGTTTTAGCGAGTTGATCCACCAACTGATAATATCACTTGATATGATAAGCAGTAAGAAGTAAGGTAGTTAATGTGGAACAGTAAGTAACAAATTTGTTAGTAACTTTCCCTGTCCCTTCCCCACGAAAAAGTGCAGCTTACAACGTGTTTCAGTGATTTGATCCACCAACTGATAATATCACTTGATATGATAAGCAGTAAGAAGTAAGGTAGTTAATGTGAAACAGTAGCTAACAAACTTGTTAGTAACTTCCCCTGTCCCTTCCCTACGAAAAAGTGCAGCTTACAACGTGTTCCAGTGATTTGATCCACCAACTGATAATATCACTTGATATGATAAGCAGTAAGAAGTAAAGTAGTTCATGTGAAACAGTAGCTAACAAACTTGTTAGTAACTTTCCCTGTCCCTTCCCTACGAAAAAGTGCAGCTTACAACGCGTTTCAGTGATTTGATCCACCAACTGATAATATCACTTGATATGATAGGCAGTAAGAAGTAAAGTAGTTCATGTGAAGCAGTAGCTAACAAACTTGTTAGTAACTTCCCCTGTCCCTTCCCTACGGAAAAGTACAGCTTACAACGTGTTTTAGCGAGTTGATCCACCAACTGATAATATCACTTGATATGATAAGCAGTAAGAAGTAAAGTAGTTCATGTGAAACAGTAGCTAACAAACTTGTTAGTAACTTCCCCTGTCCCTTCCCTACGGAAAAGTACAGCTTACAACGTGTTTTAGCGAGTTGATCTACCAACTGATAGTATCACTTGATATGATAAGCAGTAAGAAGTAAAGTAGTTCATGTGAAACAGTAGCTAACAAACTTGTTAGTAACTTTCCCTGTCCCTTCCCTACGGAAAAGTACAGCTTACAACGTGTTTTAGCGAGTTGATCTACCAACTGATAGTATCACTTGATATGATAAGCAGTAAGAAGTAAAGTAGTTCATGTGAAACAGTAGCTAACAAACTTGTTAGTAACTTCCCCTGTCCCTTCCCTACGGAAAAGTACAGCTTACAACGTGTTTTAGCGAGTTGATCCACCAACTGATAATATCACTTGATATGATAAGCAGTAAGAAGTAAATTAGTTCATGTGAAACAGTAGCTAACAAACTTGTTAGTAACTTCCCCTGTCCCTTCCCTACGGAAAAGTACAGCTTACAACGTGTTTTAGCGAGTTGATCTACCAACTGATAGTATCACTTGATATGATAAGCAGTAAGAAGTAAAGTAGTTCATGTGAAACAGTAGCTAACAAACTTGTTAGTAACTTCCCCTGTCCCTTCCCTACGGAAAAGTACAGCTTACAACGTGTTTTAGCGAGTTGATCCACCAACTGATAATATCACTTGATATGATAAGCAGTAAGAAGTAAAGTAGTTAGTGTGAAACAGTAACTAACAAACTTGTTAGTCACTTCCCCTGTCCCTTCCCTACGAAAAAGTGCAGCTTACAACGCGTTTTAGCGAGTTGATCCACCAACTGATAATATCACTTGATATGATAAGCAGTAAGAAGTAAAGTAGTTCATGTGAAACAGTAGCTAACAAACTTGTTAGTAACTTTCCCTGTCCCTTCCCTACGAAAAAGTGCAGCTTACAACGTGTTTCAGTGATTTGATCCACCAACTGATAATATCACTTGATATGATAAGCAGTAAGAAGTAAAGTAGTTAGTGTGAAACAGTAACTAACAAACTTGTTAGTCACTTCCCCTGTCCCTTCCCTACGAAAAAGTGCAGCTTACAACGCGTTTTAGCGAGTTGATCCACCAACTGATAATATCACTTGATATGATAAGCAGTAAGAAGTAAAGTAGTTCATGTGAAACAGTAGCTAACAAACTTGTTAGTAACTTCCCCTGTCCCTTCCCTACGGAAAAGTACAGCTTACAACGTGTTTCAGTGATTTGATCCACCAACTGATAATATCACTTGATATGATAAGCAGTAAGAAGTAAAGTAGTTCATGTGAAACAGTAGCTAACAAACTTGTTAGTAACTTCCCCTGTCCCTTCCCTACGGAAAAGTACAGCTTACAACGTGTTTCAGTGATTTGATCCACCAACTGATAATATCACTTGATATGATAAGCAGTAAGAAGTAAAGTAGTTAGTGTGAAACAGTAACTAACAAACTTGTTAGTCACTTCCCCTGTCCCTTCCCTACGAAAAAGTGCAGCTTACAACGTGTTTCAGTGATTTGATCCACCAACTGATAATATCACTTGATATGATAAGCAGTAAGAAGTAAAGTAGTTCATGTGAAACAGTAGCTAACAAACTTGTTAGTAACTTCCCCTGTCCCTTCCCTACGGAAAAGTACAGCTTACAACGTGTTTTAGCGAGTTGATCCACCAACTGATAATATCACTTGATATGATAAGCAGTAAGAAGTAAGGTAGTTAATGTGGAACAGTAAGTAACAAACTTGTTAGTAACTTCCCCTGTCCCTTCCCTACGGAAAAGTACAGCTTACAACGTGTTTCAGTGATTTGATCCACCAACTGATAATATCACTTGATATGATAAGCAGTAAGAAGTAAAGTAGTTCATGTGAAACAGTAACTAACAAACTTGTTAGTCACTTCCCCTGTCCCTTCCCTACGAAAAAGTGCAGCTTACAACGTGTTTCAGTGATTTGATCCACCAACTGATAATATCACTTGATATGATAAGCAGTAAGAAGTAAAGTAGTTAACGTGAAACAGTAAGTAACAAACTTGTTAGTAACTTTCCCTGTCCCTTCCCTACGGAAAAGTACAGCTTACAACGTGTTTTAGCGAGTTGATCCACCAACTGATAATATCACTTGATATGATAAGCAGTAAGAAGTAAAGTAGTTAACGTGAAACAGTAACTAACAAACTTGTTAGTCACTTCCCCTGTCCCTTCCCTACGGAAAAGTGCAGCTTACAACGTGTTTCAGTGATTTGATCCACCAACTGATAATATCACTTGATATGATAAGCAGTAAGAAGTAAAGTAGTTAACGTGAAACAGTAACTAACAAACTTGTTAGTCACTTCCCCTGTCCCTTCCCTACGGAAAAGTACAGCTTACAACGTGTTTTAGCGAGTTGATCCACCAACTGATAATATCACTTGATATGATAAGCAGTAAGAAGTAAGGTAGTTAATGTGGAACAGTAAGTAACAAACTTGTTAGTAACTTTCCCTGTCCCTTCCCTACGAAAAAGTGCAGCTTACAACGTGTTTCAGTGATTTGATCCACCAACTGATAATATCACTTGATATGATAAGCAATAAGAAGTAAAGTAGTTCATGTGAAACAGTAGCTAACAAACTTGTTAGTAACTTCCCCTGTCCCTTCCCTACGGAAAAGTACAGCTTACAACGTGTTTCAGTGATTTGATCCACCAACTGATAATATCACTTGATATGATAAGCAGTAAGAAGTAAAGTAGTTAGTGTGAAACAGTAACTAACAAACTTGTTAGTCACTTCCCTTGTCCCTCCCCATCGAAAAGTACAGCCTACGACGTGTTTTAGCGAGTTGATCTACCAACTGATAGTATCACTTGATATGATAAGCAGTAAGAAGTAAAGTAGTTAACGTGAAACAGTAAGTAACAAACTTGTTAGTAACTTTCTCTGTCCCTCCCCATCGAAAAGTACAGCCTACGACGTGTTTTAGCGATTTGATCAACCAACTGATAATATCACATGATATGATAAGCAGTAAGAAGTAAAGTAGTTAACGTGAAACAGTAACTAACAAACTTGTTAGTCACTTCCCCTGTCCCTTCCCTACGGAAAAGTACAGCTTACAACGTGTTTTAGCGAGTTGATCCACCAACTGATAATATCACTTGATATGATAAGCAATAAGAAGTAAAGTAGTTCATGTGAAACAGTAGCTAACAAACTTGTTAGTCACTTCCCCTGTCCCTCCCCATCGAAAAGTACAGCCTACGACGTGTTTTAGCGAGTTGATCAACCAACTGATAATATCACTTGATATGATAAGTAGCGAAAGGTGAAGTAGTTAATGTTAAGGTAAGTGAGTAAGTAATCATATCTGTCCACATACCAACTTACCTACCTGCCCAACTGATCGCCTGGCAGTGGCTAGTGGCAGGAACGAGGAACGAGGAACGAGAAACGAGAAACGAGGAACGAGGAACGAGGAACGAGGAACAGGACACGAGGGACGCGTTACAAGAAAAAACGCGAAATTTTGCTAAGCTTCCGCCGATCTAACTTTTTTAATTTTCAATCGATTCGGCTCAAATTTTATCAGCGGGTGTCTTCTAGATTCTCTCACTTATATCCAGAAGGGAATCTCTAGAAAATTTGTTTCACAGGTTTTATTAACTGCTTTACCAAAATCTAAGTGATCACAAGTGCCAGGCAAAACCAAACCTCTCCAGCCGCTTCGCGGCTGGAGCGATTACAGCTCATCGCATGAGTACAGTACCTTCCTTCTCGTAAACGGTAATATCATTATCCATAACGGGTAACGAGTGCGAGTATGGAGCTTTGGGGAACCGTTCTGCTCCTGAACAAAGCATACGTATCAATCAAATATTTTCAGACAGGTACATAATTGCAGGTAAAGAAGTTTTGTCACTTCAAGAGGCATGTTTTAACGTCAGGAGCCGATCGGTGCCCCGAAGCTCTATACCGCTATTCACGGGTTACCGGTACTTAATCACGTGGTAGTCAGGAGGGACACTTTTACTATTGCTGTGGCTGCTGTTGGTCCTGGGGTTCCGCTGTTCTAACTGTACCGCAAAGCAGACCGAGGTCGTTTTTATAACTCCAGCACTGTAAAGTTGAAGTTGACATGTTTCTTTCAGGTCTGACGAAGGTGCTAAGCACCGAAAACTTAACGACAATTCTCGCTGTCGTTTGGAATTTCGGGGGTCTCACTTTCGCTGTTTTAGCAATAAATCTTTTAGAAAGTTAGAAAAGTTCAAAAAAAGTCGCTAAACATTGAACCCGTTCGCACCTCATGACCAGATCATACGAGCGGTAATGTATCCTCTGTTCCCAAGTGAATTTTATTTCCGTTCATCGCGTGCGTCGGCGCGCATATGCTGTGTATCCTTTTCCCCACACTTTCTCAATAGAAAAAAATACCGTGTGGTACCGATGTCCACAGAGCCACAAAATACTCTGCAATTTTCATTTGACAGTTTGAATCGGTCGGTCTGGGGTGGTAGTAAACCTGCCAAACTACGATGTTACCGAAGACTTTTAACATCAATGTTAACTGAGAGGTTATTAGTATTGACTCAAATCGGTATACTAACATCTAGGACTGAAATAAAGCTACTATGAAAATCTTAGAGTTAAACTTCAAAGTTAGTACGCTTTAACTACCTTCTTACCCCCCTCGAAACTCTCAACCGCGAACATTGGTGTTCGCTAATTAATCGGCGCTCTCCACCGGCAAACGGTGAGGCACTGCGCCTATTGAGGAGTGCGCTAGAAGGCGATGGCGGGTTAGGGTGAAAAGTCCTCGAGAGGACTTTTCGGCGTAACCCGCCAACTCGGAGTTTTTCATCCATAATCATTGAAGCCGTGATTGTGCCAAGAACTGTCCGAATGCACGTCAACTCCCCAACGGCTGGCGCAAAATTCGTCATGCGTAGTGATGACGCGATCAATAGACCAGTATTGCCATTCTTTGATTGATCAACGAAGACAAATCCAGCTGACTGTTTCGCCCGTGATTGTCTTTTTTGCCTAGCTTTCGTGTTTTGCGTTCACGATTTCTCTCGTTATATGTTTTTTTTTGGTTTGAAAAAGCATTGCAAATTTAATAGAACTGTCCGAGAAACCTCTCAAACGAACATCTGTTCCAGAATGCGCCGAAAGGCGGGTTTTAAAGTTCTTATTTTTTTGTTTTTGGGCTGTGTCTTTTTGTTTCGTCTTTGCTTATCAACAGTTTGCTAATCTCTTTTGTCGCGACCCTGTACCTTCTGTTTCCTTAGGTAGGCTTGAGAAAAAATTCTAATAAATTCAACATAGTTTTAGAGCCGTGATATTCAATTTTTGAACATTCTCAAGTGTATGAATGCGAATATCTCGCAGTCGAAAAATTGTCGAACACTAATGCTGAACTATAAGATTTTTTTTCTGATTTTTGTAAGAATTTTCCTAATATTGATCTGAATCCAATGCAGAACAATCATCCGTGTTCCTTCATCTCTCCGAAAGAATTTAACATCGAATATTATTCGTTTAATTACTCGGCTCGGTCCCATGTCTAGTATTTACTCTCCTTGTGTTTGCATAGCTGATGCTAGCAACCACAAAAAGCAGGAAGAATCAGCATTTTTGTTCGCGAAATGTTTATTTTTCATGTTCGCCTTGAGAGTGAGTTTATTCTTCTAGGCTACTTTTCTAATAAAATTTTTCCCTAAACGATTTTCAAATTCGGTAAAATGGGGTTACTGCGGAAGTGAAAACGACAAGTTGAGTGTTTTCTCTGTCCTTTTTTCTTTTATAGCCTGAGATAACAAATGCTACAGGGCAAAGACAAGAGTGAATGGTAAGGTTGTCATGAACGCAGACAAAAAAAAAACAATCAGATCTGGACTTCCACAATAGAAATTTCAAATTTAACCTTTTTACAAATTCTGGAAAAGCTATCCTTCTGCCCAATTTTTCGGCCAATTCTACCTCATATCGTAGCACTCCATATATCTGAAGACATCGCCAAGGAAGTTGGAGAACTCAGAACGTGAAAGCTAGACAAAGAAAGAACAAACAGAGAAAAAACTATCAGCTGAACGGATTGGTCAATGAAAGCATGGATATATTAACTGAAAAGAAAGTGTGACTCTGATCAAATGTATGCCAAACACATCATGAACACGAGAAGAAAGAGTGCGCGCTAAGCAAAAACTGATTTCCACTCTCATCATTGTTAAGGCTACTGTTTATCTAACAAGTGTTGATGAGTATGAAACACTGTTCAAGAAGGTTGAAGAGCATATCAGCAGCCACTCTTAAGGTGGTTGGGTGGTGTAGCGCAATGTAGCGCTGCTGTCACCAGCGCGGTCAGTGGTTCGAATCCGCGAACATCCGCTTTTTCACTTGCATGTGGAAAAGTTAAAGACGTGAATCATCTGTGGCACGTTATGATCAGCACAGCTTGGTGCAGAGCGATGTACCGCTGCTCATGTACCAGGGTTCGCGGGTTCGCATCCGAGGGAATTCTAGTTTTGCGAACAAATATGTATGTGGTGGTTCCCAGTTCAACTTAGAGTTACACCGATGTCTCAAGTTAGAATTTCTCATCGTTATCGTGACATTATCACAATTCTTAACTCTGAGTTCTGGCTAGTTTACTACCACCCCTGATATAGCAATGCTACTGATATCATCATTTCATGCTCTCGTGGCGATCGGTACCGCACGGTATTTGGAGTTTACTCACTTCCTCGCTGTCTCTACCCTCGCTCCGTACAGGTGCGCGAAGGAACAGAATAAATTTGACTCGGAACCAGAGGATACCTCTCGAAAATGAAGGGGAAAAGGGTGGAAAACGCCAAACATGCTGAACCAGTTGTTCGTTTGACGCTTCGCCTTCTTCTGTTGATGGAATTAATTTCCAATTTCCAATTCATGCAAAAACTCAGAAGATTGCGTTTGAAATCTGACAAAATTTGTTCATCTACGATAAAAATGCGTTTGTCAACGCCTTCATTTCCGTTGGAATAACAAACAGCTAAATGGAATCGTTAAAGGTTGGCTTTCAGAAAGCATCTATGCCTGCACTAGTCGACCGAATGATTCGGCGAATTACAAGAGAAGGCCACCTCTCCGGATTCACCGACGAACAGGTTTTGTCAGTGCTTAGAGACGTAAGTATATTCTGTCATGGCGAAAAAGCAAAGCGAGGCCAAAAATTGCTTTGCAACCTTGTTATGAATTTAGTTTGGAGGGGCACTCAAGATTCATAATAAAGTGATTGATATTAACCTTTGAACACGTTTCTAACACGTGATACGACACGATTAACACGTGCAGCTGTGGAGAAAATCTCCATTTTTCTGAATGAATCCTGAGTGGGTATGAAACTATTTGGGGGGGGGGGCACTCAGGATTTAGTTGGAGAATGAATGATACCGCCTTCAGAAATCGAAGTATTTCTATGGAGTCTCCACGAAAACAATGACTGATAATGCTATCAGGCATATGATATCAGCCCAAATGTTCATTTTCATGTACGAATCATTTAATTTTCTCGAGTCCCCCCCCCGGAAATACTCAGGTACTCAGGGCGACGGCCGGCAAACCACTATGCCGAAAACGACGGCCGGCGCCCCAAATTTCGCGGGTGCCGGCCAGCGGCGAACCATGCTGCATGCGACGCACACGCAGCGCGGATATTGGCTCGCCCGCGAGCCACAAATTACGCCACGCCATCTTCGATTCGGCCGGTTGGAAAGACAATTGCTAATGGTCACGAATGATCACATCGTAACGTGCTTATCACGTGCACGGCCGGTATAAAAGGCGCCTCATCTCACTTGAGTACTCATTCGGCATTCTAATGCCGGCCCTGGAAGGTGACTTCGAGTCACTCTCCGGTGGCCAGTATAGTTTTGACCGCAAAGGGGATAGGGGTATCCCCAATGCTGGGGGGGGGGGCGGCTTTCGCCACGGTTCGTGGAGAGGGTGGTTCCTCCCCGCAGATTGCGGCGGACCGAGGCGGGTGTTTCTCCTCCGTGGACCCGGGGTGTCATGCTTGATGTAAACAATAATACAAATAATGGTCGCGGGCAATCTGGTAAAGGGCGGTGGGCCGTCGACATGCGGCCGGCCGGCGAACCAAAAGGGCGACCGGAGGACGGAGTCCGCGGGCCAGCTGGGAAAGGTTCGCCGACCGTCGCCCTTAGTACCTGAGTAGACTCAAGCCCTTGAGTGTCCCCCAACGAGTTTCAAGCCGCAACCATTATTTAAGAGTGTGAGTCGGTCGGTCTGGTCTAGCAATGCAACTGATAACATCATTTTATGCCCTTGTGGCAATCGGCACCACTCGGTATTTGGAGTTTGCAGACAAAACCCGTAGTTTCTAGAAGACCTCCATGAGCTTATCATCGGGTTAGATGCGTTTAGCAGTTTTAGCGTTTCACACGAGTAGTAATACCCTGTTGCCGGCAAACTTCAATAGGAAAATGAGAAATCATCATTTATACTGGTATTTATACCGTATATCTGTCTGATATCGTTATCAGACAGCTGACTTCTCTTTTCTCTACTGAGATTCCGCGGCATTTGCCGCTTCCACGTCCCTAGTCTGCGACAGAAATTCGAAGGGCGGTCGCTTCTCCTAGGTTAAAGCAGATCCTATCCATTCAACACAATTGTGGGCTGGTTGTCGAGCACAACTTGGCCAGAAGTAGATTACAAACAGCGTCCTGGTGGACCGCGGGCAGGGTTTTGGCGGAACGCCGTCGAAAGCCTGGTGGACACCGGAAATGATTTTTGCTTGCCAGGTGAATGCCGGCGGTCCGGCGATCCCATTGTCTGAGGTACATATAACACGTTAAAGCGTGAGGAGTTGTTGACTCTCTCGAGCGCGAGCCATGTGGCGACTCGGCGCCAAGCGAATGCCACTGGGCGGTTAGGCACCATTCGAGTGCCCATTGGTGGATGACTGCGTTTTCATGCGCTCGGCAAATTCGAGGTGTTATTGCCATTGCCAGCTAATTGAAAGGTATCACGCAGTTTTCAGGCAACTGGCTCATTCTCGCCAGCGCTGCGCCGCTCTCACTAATTGGGAATTAAACTTCAAAATCTAACTGTTTTCTTTTGCTACGGATTAGTATGATTTGGAATTGAAACATTTGTGAGAAACTCGTTAAAAGAAGTGAAAAGTCTTATGCTACTGATTTGGCATGGGAATAAACTCGAAGGAAGCGCTAAAAACTCAGTGAAATGATTCATCGATGATTTGGCTGTGCACTTGTTTACTAAACAACTAAAATTGAGCGTGACATCGAAAAACCAAATCACGCACTGAGAATTTATT